>WAAB01016457.1:413166-437685 GCA_013389865.1 Piaya cayana | reverse complement strand
TCAACATCCTTCTTGTGGTGAGGGGCCCAGAACTGAACACATTATTTGAGGTGCAGTCTCACTGGTGCCCTATCACAGACGGATGGGGAGGGAGGTAGATTCTCCAGTGCTGGGCCAACTCACAGGGCACGTTTCCATCTACCTGAGCAAAATAAGAGTCTAACACAGAAATTTAAATACATTTAAAATATATAAAAAGAAAACCCACACATTATAGCTTTGGAGAACTGTAAGGAGAGCTCCTCTAGATCTTAATTCAGTCACACACATCACTGAGGGTTTATCTTCTCCACAGACGACAACACCAAGTGACATTTCTTCCCTGTTATTCAAGCTGCCCTGACCAATAGTTTTGCTTGACCGTGCTGCATGTAATTAAATACTCATCCAAGATTTATCTTGTTTTTTTAACGTTCTTCTAAAGCTAAGTGCCTAAACCCAAACTCTGGCAGTTAAAATGTTTACCTGGTTTCCAAAGCATTTATGGCTCTGATTCCTGACAACTTTGAACTCTCTTTTTTTTCATAGTGCCAAAGAAGCAAATAAAAAAAAAACCATGACAGAAAAATGTTTTCTTTTCAACAACAGGCAAAGTTGCAATGTATATTCGTCGGTGACTGGGGGGGGGGGAAGTAACTTCATATAAATATGAATCTTTTTTAACATAAAAATTACTGAGAGAATTCCATTCCAGAGTCCTCAGTATGGGGAGGACACAGATCTGTTGGAACAGGTCCAGAGGAGGCCACAAAGATGATCCGAGGGTTGGAGCACCTCCTATACAAGGACAGGCTGAGAGAGCTGGCGTCGTTCAGCCTGGAGAAGAGAAGGCCCCAAGGAGAACTTATAGCAGCTTCCAGTGCTGAAAGGGGCTGCAGGAAAGCTGGGAAGTGGCTGTTTATCAGGGAGGGCAGGGACAGGAAAAGGGGGAACAGTTTTCAGCTGAAAGAGGGGAGACTGAGATGGGATCCCAGAGAGAAATGTTTTCCTGTGAGGGTGGGGAGGCCCTGGCCCAGGTTGCCCAGAGCAGTGGTGGCTGCCCCATCCCTGGAGGTGTTCAAGGCCAGATTGGATGGGGCTTGGAGCCCCTGATTCAGTGGGAGGAGTCCCTGCCCATGGCAGGGGGCTGGACTGGATGGACTTTGAGGTCCTTTCCAACCTTATACATCTTTTTGCTAAGTTGCAGAAATGATCAGTTTTGCCTATCAATTTCTGATCTCTCTCTGCACTGTGCATAGCAGAGTTTTCCAAGAGCCACTCCTCCAGGCAGTAAGAACAAGCAGTTAGAAGAGATCATTTTCACTACTGTCAATGCCTTGTGATGGCATTTTGAGTATCAGCATTCCCAGCAGATCCTTATGCCTTGTAGCTATGTAACCTTTCTTGTGCTCCTCTCATTTTGTAAGTCTTAAGGAAAAGATTCAAAATCTAATTGTTGTTGTTATTACCCCATTGCAAGATATGTTTAAACAGGAAATATAGTGTGTTATGAGCAGGGTATTGTGCTGGTGTACTGGACATTTGATGCTTTCTGCCTTTCTACATCAGCTTTCCTACTCAGCCCTGGGAAAGGCACCAAATTTGTCTGTGTCCAAGCTCTCCAGCTATGAAATGAGAATAATAGGCGCTTCCTGTCTCCCACCCTTTATCCAGTTCATCTATTTAGATGGTAAGCTACTCATTTCTGACCATGTTTTTATGCATGGCTTAGAACAATAGGACACTGATCTCAGCTGGAACCTCCAGGCACTTCCATAATGCAAATATTGAATACTAAGTAATCAAAATAAAAGCAAATCCTCAATTTATTATGTTTTCTCTCATAAAGAATTTGTCACACGCTGTCCTGGTGGAACACCTCTGGCTCTTGGGGAACATTATCTATTCCCAAAGAGTGGGAAGTAGCATCCATTGGAGAATATCTTTGAACAGTTAGCTCCCCTGAAGCAGGCCCCAGAGAAACCATATGAATAAACCCCTTTTCAGTGCCGAGCTGGGCACAGCAAGACAGAGCCAGACTTATGAAAATGAGAAGACAAAGGTTGTGAAGACAACTTGGCTTTCTGCTACAGATCTTGGATATATTTGGTTGTTGGCCCCTGCACTTCTTACTTCTGTTTCCAGTTGATCAATACACCCTGGTTTGTTTTATTGAGGCTCTGTCGTCTAACCAGACCCAGTGGTGGTTGTGGCAACTTCCCATGCAACATTCCCATGCAATAAGGTTGGAATTTTCTCTGGTGACACCACAGGATTCAGCAAGCATGCTCTGACTTCCAGGCACAACCTCAGAGCAGAAGGTGTGAAGTTTGATTTACACCAGGGTTCCTGTTACACTTTGAACTCTGGAAGGAGCAGAATACTAGGGCAAGGATCCACAGCACAAGCATTCTTTTCGTTCTGAGCAGGGTCCCGTGACCCTGCCATCCCATGACACTGAATCCCTGCAGACCCCTTCTGCTTCCCACATCCTTTGCTGCAGCGCCAAGCTCCACACTCCCATTCCAGTCTTTCAGAGGCCCAGCTGCAGACACAAACAGGCACAGTCGCTCTGTAGCAGCTCAGAAAAACAAAACATCTTTTTTTTCACTTTCCACAACCTGAGTAACAAAGCACTAATTGCCTATAATTCTTTCCCTGCCTCATCCCTCAAACAGTCAGCATTCCTCAAGCAGTTCATAGTATTTCTTCTCTCCCAATCCTTTGCACATAGTTTTATGTCTATCTCCTGCCACCGTTTTCACAGGGATCTGCTTCTTCCCATGTCTCTCTTTCAGTGAAAGCCATCTCTTTTATCAGCTCCTGTCCCCACTGTAAGATGACCTCTTCCTTCACTTTTCCAGGTGATTAAGGTACCCACTTGAGAAACTGGATTGCCTTGCAGGGAAGCCAGTGAACTACCCCAGAAAGACCCCATGTAAAGAGGCGCATCAAAGTTTAACATCCCTTCCTCCTTAATCCTGTAAACACGTTCACAAGCTGCAGTCTAAAAATGGGATAAAACATTAATGGTCAGGCAGGTAAAGCCCAAACACAAACACGGATTTGCTATGTGATACAGGCATGTGGAGATCCTTAAACAAAAGCCATGGAATCACAGAATCATTTAGGTTGGAAAAGTGTTTTAAGATCATCAATCCAGTGGTAAACCTCACATTGCCAAGTCCACCACTAAACCATATCCTTAAGCACCACATCCAGACAGCTTTTAAACCCCCCCAGGGATGAGGGCTCCACCACTGCCCTGGACAGCCTCTGCCAGGGCTTGGTAAGTCTTAAAAGAGAAATGATAGAAAGGTTCCCCAAGTGACCACACAGACCCAAACCATCCTCTTTCTTGTGCTCACACAGACCCAGAAACATACTTTCCTCTTTCACTCTTTTGTGCTACAAAGGGAGGGTTACAGGGAAGCTCAGTTTGCATGAACTGTAGACTTGCATTACTGAGTATTCATATACTGGCAATGAATATTCATATAGGTATGAATACACAGCAACATTTTAGAGTGGCTTCTGGTTTAGATAGCCAAGCTGAAGTCCTAAACATCCTTTCCACCTCTAAAAGGATAGCAAAGACCATATCAATGATTGCTGGATGAGAAAAAAACTATAACAACCTTGAGCTCTTCTGATTTCAAGTGAGCAGAGGCACAGACACTGCTGGAGCCTCCCAGGACTGCTGAATGCCATGGATCAGGAAATGTTTTACATTGTGGATACAAGTAAGGAGGCCAGAAGCTTGATTACAGGGGAGACTTGGTTAAATATTCACTGGGATTCATTATGTGAAAACCACTAGAAAGGAGCATGTTTCTACAGGAAGGGTAGGGCAGTTTTATTCTTGCTTCTGTTGTAAAATGCTACTGATGGATACGTACACCAGCTACTGTCCTCTAGTGGGAGGAATAAAGCACGTCTGTGCAGACGTGCAGAAACGCTTTTGCTGGTTGTTCATGTTAGCTAGAGGTAGTTCTTTAATTTGCCAAGCAGAACCTTGTACAGCCAAGACAACTTGATTATCTGATCACCTTGCATTTGATCAGCAGGCAACAGGAGCTTTTTGGGCAAGAGGAATGTTATAAACAAGGTTTACGATGCCTTAGAGCTGTTGGTTTTTCAGTCTGAAATAACCATGAGTTAAAAGACTGAGAGCAAGCTGCGCAAAAGCTTGGAGACTGAGGAAACAACATGGTGCCCTCCATTAGGCCTTACTGCAAAAGGTGATGGCTGTATGCCCGCTCACACATCCCAGCCAGCACTGGTTTGTGTGCCGGTGAAGCCAACACACTGCTTATCCTACCTTGCAACGCACGTATTCCCCTTAGCTGTGAAGTGCTGAGTGAGCACCGAGTGCTCAGGGACCTTGTTCGGTGCTGCCTTCCAGCTGGCTGTGTGCAACACGAGGTCGTGCTTCCTGGCCAAGTCCCTCAGCTGTTTGCAAAGATCAGGCTCCAAAAGCATAAACACAAGCAAAAAAATAAACAAAAACAAAACAAAACACAAAAAAAAACCCAAAGCAAAATATCCTAGAAGATCCCCCACGATGCATCCTGAAAGGAGGCAGCATGTGCAGGAGGACCAGGGTGGCCCCTGCCTTGCACGTCACTCCTTGCCCTGAGTGCAGCCCTGGCTCCTGCCTGGGGACCCCCACGGGCATCTGCTTCACAAGAGAAGAATCCCACATGCCATCTCCTTTCCCCACCTCCCTGGGCTGGATGAGCCCCAAAATACTGCATGTCCTTTGAAAAGGGCTGTGGCGATGATCAGTGACAGATGATAAATCTAACAAAGTTTTTAAACCAGGCTCCAATTTTTGCTGGTATACTTGGCCTCAGTACACGCAAGTAAGCAATTCTGCAATGAATCTGAAAGCAACCAGCTTGATTTTCATCTCATAGTACTAGAAAAGTGCAATAAGGAGCCAGGAACTGGAGAACTGTTGAAGCCCCACTTACAGAAACTGTTAGCATCAAGAGGTGCAAAGGGTGAAATTCCATGCTGGCCAGTGAGGTAGCTCTACAGTACAAACATACAAAGCAGTTTCTCTCCTGTAAATTTTATTCCCTGAAGCCTTACATTCAGCAGTCTCCTTTCTGAGAGGGAAAAAAAGGACTCTGCAGTTCCACCCTACCCAGCATGTAGCAACAGGCTCCCAATTAAACCCTGGAAAACAGAGGAGCTGAAACATTTGAAACAGAAACTACTGTGATCTCCAGCATACAGGGAAGGAGTGGGAAGGGGAACTCAAGGGGTGAAAAACTGAGCTAAAAGCAAAGGAACTGATTTTGTGATTGTGCTGGACGGGAAAACAGTCGTTTACAGTCAAGACATTACACACGGTTTAACCCTGCTTCCGCAAAAAACAGGCAGCAGTAGCCATGTGAGACCCATCTCCTGTGCCCGTGTCAGGCCCAGGGGACAGAGGGTCCCTGGTTTCCGGACAGTAAAGACCAAAAGGGAAAAGAAGCTGAATGAGGAAAGGAAGGTGTTCACATGATGCTCCCTCTGAAACTGCCTTGAAGCCAGGACATGATGTGGAAATGCAAGGTTCTCCACCCACACCCCGACCTGCTTCAGATCCCTTTGTTTCTGCTGGTTTGAGGGTAAAGAGCAGACCAAGAGCATTTTCCAAAGGAATGTGAAAAACAAGGTTAACCCCCACCTTCCTTGCAAAAGATTCTGGAGGAAAATCACACTGTGATTCGTGCTGTCTAGTTAGAGAGACCCATTTGCTTATTCCTCCAGGAAATCTGTCTGTTCCTTGGATATATTTTGTGCAGGGGTTAGCACTGAGGCTTTCTTTTCTTGGATGTTGGGAAGATCACCAAACAGACGCAGGAGAAAATTCCTCCTCATGTTCACATCCAAAAATCTGACAAATCTGTCACCCATTTACAGCTCTTCTCTTAATAAAGAGAATAGTGTGAGAAGGAAGTTAACTTCAGCAGAGGAAAAAAAGGCTTCCAAAAACCATGTGTCCGTATTAGAATCAAATGGTTTGGGTTAAAAGGGACCTTTAGAGGTCATGAAGACAAACGCCCTTGCAGTGAGCAGGGACATCTTCAAGTAGATCTAGTTTCTCAAAGCTCTGTACAAACTGACCTTGAATGTTTCCAGGGTTGGGGCATCCACCACCTCCATGGGCGTCCTGCACCACTGCCTCACAACCTGCATTGTGAAAAAATCCTTCCTTATATCTAGCCTGGATCTCCCCACTTTTTATTTAAAACCATTACCCGTTGTGCTTTGCTACAAACTCTACTCAAAAGTTTGTCCCCACCTTTCAGGTAAGAAGCAAGCTGCTGCAAGCTGCAGTTCTGATGAATTACAAGATAACCTCAGTAGTTTCAAGACTGGAACAAGAACAGCGCTAAATCAAGATAAATACTTGCTCAGCCATTTTCATTTCAGGATTGATATCAGGCTTGTTTGGTTTTGGTTGTGGTTTTTTTTCCTACTGTCCTATGGCAGTAAAACCATTTTTCTGCTTGAAAAAAGCTTTTGTAGTTCTTGGGCAATGATGTGGGAATGGTGAGAGAAGTCACTGGGTCTGTTTAGCCTGGATAAGACTGAGGGGGGAACCGCATAGCAGTTTACAGCTTCCTCACACGGGGAGGAGGATGAGGTTCTCTGGTGACCAATAACAGGACCCGAGGGGATGGCAGGAAGATGCACCAGGGGAAGGTTAGGTTGGATGTGACGGAAAAGTTTCTCACCCAGAGGGTGGTGGAGCACTGGAACAGCTCTCAGGGAAGCAGTCACATCACCAAGCCTGACAATATTCCAGAAGCATTTGGCCAATGCCCTCAGACCCATTATGTGAATGTTGGGGCTGTCCTGTGCAGGACTCTGTAATCCTCATGGGTCCCTTCCAACTCAGGATATTCTGTGATCCTGTGCGTGATTCCATGGATGTGGGAACCAGGGGGCATGGGGTGCAAACACCCTCTGGAGCTGGGCAGGAAAAGGCTGATACTGGTGGGTGTGTCTGGGGGTTATGGAGCTCTGGAACACCCATGTTTGCTGGAGCTTGGTGAGAAGCCATGCAGCTGCCTCCTGCCACCTCCCCTTTATGTTTTACCACAAAGCAGCTGTGACCATTTCTAATGCTTTCATGAAGCTTTTGGGTTGTTTAGCTCTCCTGGACCTTGTGCACAATACAGATGTGTCCTACACTACATTCCCATTCCCCCTCAGCAGTAGCTCAAGTGGTGCTGCAGCCCATTATTCTGGGGCAAATTCTGAGGATTTGGTGATAACTCAGGAAAAAAAAATCCCAAGAGGCACCTGTCGCCCCCAAGATAAATTTCTGCTTTACAGTCACCTGCAAAGCTACCTGGGAGCCACACCCTGGCCTGCTGAAGTATAGATAAATTCTCAAGAACTTCAAAGTGATTGCTGAACCAAACTGCACGGAATTCCTGCAGAAATGTAATGTGCAGCATGTGTCTGAGGGGACAGAGAAGAGCCAGAATAGTTTAGATTAGATAGCACTGTTTGGCTTTTGAGGGGCTTGAGGAAGTGAAGGACGCATAATTGTCTTTTCAAGTGTAACATTTTACTGCAGTTCACCCACACTGCAGAGGGGTTTGCAGATAAGTGAGGGGAATTGTTGCTGTGTGAGGGCTGGGTATCACTGTCATGCGACTAATCTCTCCATGATCGATTTCTCATCCAGTTCAACATTGTCCTGGGGAAAGCTCAGCTGTACACGCTTGGGTATGATTGCTCCTATCATCATTATTGAGTAGACCCAACTGATAGCCCTGCACCAGTCCCTGTGACCTCTACAGCATCATTGTTAACAGCAACAGCATGGAAGCAGAGATGTGTTGAGCTCTCAGTCACAGGAGAGCTCACATCCCAGGACGACACTGCCTGCTCACCCCACTGATGACCACCCTTCCCGTGCTAGCATTCCTCGCTCATTAAAACATAGGTACTTTAGAACCTGCTGTTTTCAAACATGAAATAGGACATTAATTCATCAGAAGAGCAGCAAAAGGGAGAAATATGGTAATGCTCACTTTCAATTAATGTGTGCAGAAAAAGAAGCCTCAGTCAATCTGAAATCCTTTTTACGGCCAGACAGAAATATCTGGACATGACTTGGAGCCTAGTGCCAGCTCAGTTGCTACCTGCCCTGGGGACACTATAAACACAGTGGAGATAGGGCAGCCTCTTACATGCTGTTTGCATGTATCCAGCATGCCAAGCCTTCTACATCTTGCAAGAACATCAAAATAAAGGTACAAGCAGTCAGCAATACCATCCACATTGCTGATGGCAAAGGTTTCTGCCCATTAATACCATCTACTTTGTCCTTGACAAGGGTTTCTGTCCATTGCACCTGTGCCTTTGCCTCATCTACTGGAAGTTTACTGATGCCTTTAGTCACTGTTAGGTTCCAGCTCTACTCTCTGAAGGCTTTCACAGATCTATCAGGAGTTTACGGTATGCACTTTCTTGTTAAAAGGGTGTTTTTTCCTTTCTGGTTGAATTCAAAATCTTTCAAGATGTAAACAGAAGGATGTGATTCTCCTGATGGAAGGTAAACCAAAACAGCCTGCCCTTATGGAGTTTCTCCTTACTTGAGTACTCCCCTTTTGATATCAAGGTTTGTTTTCCTTGAAGAAATGTGCCAGCCCACACCAACAACCTGAAAAACCACTGTGCATTTGCTAGCAGAAATGTTTGCTCTGGAGTAAGTAGGACCTTGAAGAGCAGAGCCAAAGTCAAGGCTAGGACACTGAAGATTAACGGTTTGTGCCACCACATAATTTACTGCCCAAACACCATGAGGCATTTGAAAATGCACTGTGTGCCTCAAGCCAATAAAGAAACATCTGCCCAGCAAAAATCACCTGTATACGGTTCTCAACTGCATGTTTTGAAATTCCATGTGTAAATCTCACCACCTTGCCTGTTGGGAGGGTGTTCTGCCCTGATTAGCTCATAGTCTCCATTTCAAGGCGAGCTCCAGCCTTAAAATACCACCCTGTGTGTCTCTGCTGGTGAAAGCCATGAAGAACTTTCCCAGCTGTCAGCCCTGAGTGCAACCCAAGCATCACAACCAAGCAGAGCTTCTCAGGTCTGCACCTCCTTGCCAGGAAAGGCAACTTCTGAAAGGATAATTCTTCTCTCTGTTTATTTTCAGTAAACACAGGGACACAAATATATGTACTATTCCCCAATACACTTTGCAATAGGGTATTCTTTTTCCTTCAAAAGAGAAAATTCTTGTCAGTAAATATATATTTTTTTTCCTAAATGGGTCATTTTGTTTGAATGAAAGCATGAGTTTTTCTGTTGGTTTCAACAGCTACAGAGCAATAAGCTCAAAAAAGTAACACAGGTTTGCGGAGCTGCATTATATACAATGGAGAGCAATTTAGCACTGGCAGAAGGATGGGTTCTGGCTTTAGCACAGTACCAAACCAAAGAATCATTGTCCAGTGTTTACCCCTTGGGCATTACCTGCTTTTCGCAAGATCTTCACACAAAGTAAATTGGTAATTCAGATTTCCCCTACCCCTGCTCTGTTCACAGTAAAATAATATGTAAAAATAACAACCAACGTTTATTAGGCTTATTTCCTAAAGCACAAGGGAGGGAGTCTGATGGATACAGCTGTGAGGATGAGGCTGAGGGCTGAACAAACCAGCTAACTGAATACATTTAAGTGTATTCCTAAGTGACAGAGAACAGGACAATGACCTCAAGCTCCACCAGGGAAGGTTTAGGCTGGGCTTCAGGAAAAAGTTTTTCACAGAAAGGGTCATTGGGCACTGGAACAGGCTGCCCAGAGAGGTGGTCAAGTCACCTTCCCTGGAGGTGTTTAAGGGACGGGTGGATCAGGTGCTAAGGGGCATGGTTTAGTGTTTGATAGGAATGGTTGGACTTGATGATCCGGTGGATCTCTTCCAACCTGGTTATTCTATGAAATGCAAAATCACAGGACATGCTGGAATCCCTACATCAATTTCCCCAAAGAGCACTTTCTTTAACCTACTAATTCCAGATATTATGAGAAGATTCATTCACACACCCCGCAATTGACACTACGTACACACTTATTCACCACTACCATTCAGCACTCCCATCCCTTCACCTACGTTATTGTAGGCCATGCTTCAACAAACATCTTTAAAGGGCAGAGGAAAAGTCAAATAGGCCTCATATATTTGGCTTTCTTTTCCTTTTTCTTCTTGGTTCTTGTATAGAAACAGCTGAAATAGGCACAAAGATTCATCTTAATCTTCGCTACCAGATTAATCTGGAAGATCCATGCAGCGCTGGAAGAGTATCCTGGTACTGATGGGTTAGAGGGGACACCTATCCTGAATCACATCAAAGATCCTTTTCTCACTTGCCTCCTCCTGATCAAAAAAACCTGTTCTTAACTGTTCAGCACGGCCGTGGTGATAGCTTTGTTAGCTCTTGCCAGCCAAAGTATTCCCGCGGTGTAGTAACCATTTCCATACTATCATACTACTTTTTAGGAGGAAGAAGTTTTTTACGGAAAGGGTCATTAGGCATTGGAATATGCTGCCCAGGGAGGTGGTTGATTCGCCTTCCCTGGGGGTGTTTAAGGCACGAGTAGAGGAGGTCCTGAGGGACATGGTTTAGTGTTTGGTGGGAATGGTTGGACTCGATGATCCGATGGGTCTCTTCCAACCTGGTGATTCTGTGATCCCAGCTCATCTGCAGGGGATCGTGGATTTGGAGGTTGCTTGGGCAGGTAGTAGTAGTTTGGATGACACTACACTGCAGCTACAGCTCCTCTGTGAGGGACCAGGAGGAGAAGGAGCAGGAATACCATCGCAGGAAGGCAGCCTTGCTGCAGCCAGGGAGGTCCACAGCCTGCCAGACACAGGGGCTTTTGTCAAGCTCTCTTCTACACAGGCGTGTGCTAGGGGAAGAGTAGAAAAAAATATACTCAATAGCTCAAAGTCACTGCCTCCACTTTACCTTGCATTCCTTAACTATTTAAGCACATGGATTGTTTTTACAGGAAAATGAGTAGAAAGAGGGCTGCTGTACTGTGCAGTTCATTACCTGGCCAGGGTATTGCTTGCTGAGTTAGCCTGTAGCGCTGCTATTCCAGCAGGCAGGCAGTAACTCATTCCCCAGGACAAGAAAAGATATCAGGAAGCTCTACATAGGTGATCCAACTCCTTTTAGGGCAAGAACATTTTATGTCAGTGAGAAGTTATTGCAGTAGTAGATAAAAACTTAAAAATACATCACAGAAGAAACAATTCAGAAAATGCCATATGTTCTCTTTTTTTCCTCCATTTCTTCATGCAGAGGAGGTTGAATTAAGATTCCAAACAAGAGGGTAAGTGATGCTTTAATATACCATTCAAAACATGTTATTTCACCCAAGTGGAGACTTGCAAGGTCTGGTTTGAACTCCTGCATTGCCTGGGTCATGTACTTGCTTCCAGCACTTCCAGCATCAAGACCATAACTTCTGGTTGAACCAGATTGTTTAGAAAAAAAATAACCCCATCTTAATTTAAGTTTTCAAAGAGAGAATTCATCGTGTCCCTAGGCAAATTGTTTCAGATATTAAATTCTCCAGTGGCCAAGAATGCACACCTTATTACTGGTCTGAATTCTTCAGCTTTCAGCTGCAGAACCTCATTATGTCTTGGCTTCATTAAAGAGCTCTTTCCCTACACCAGAGCCTTTGTGCTAATCATTTGTCCATGCAGTGACGCACAAACTGTCGGAGAGAGCTCGCATGGAGTAACCAGTAAACTGAGTGTAAATTTACTATACAGGAATTTCCTAGAGTAACCTAAATTAAAGCTGGTTATCCAATTTTTTCTGTAGACCAATGTAACCCTTAGAGGGCATGGGCAGTGTGATGGGAGTGTTTCTAGAACACATTAGCTGGGCCACATAACCTACAGCAGAGGCAGCACATCCCAGCTTTGCTGGTGGCTCCAGGTGGAAAAGAGCCCTCAGAGATGCACAACACTCCCACTCCCCCATCTCGCTCCCTGGTCCCCATGCTCCAGCCAAGGGCAGCAGCCCAGAGCACGGACAGCCCTGGCCCCAAGCACACCCACCATGCAGGGCAGTGCTCCTGGGGAAGTCGTTCTCATCATCAAGTGCTCCTTGTACAACCCTTGTTCTCAGAGGTTACTCCCCTGCACTGTGATACGGTCCATCTCCTTCTGAAAAGCCTGTGGTCACATGCCTATAGCACTTCTGTAACTATTCTCTTTTTCACACAAATAGCAGACTAAAGGAGAGAGATGATTTGCAGCAAATGGGTTAGGGAAGCAGAAGTATAGAACCATGGAATCATTAAGCTTGGAAAAGATCACTAAGCTCATCCAGTCCAACCATTAGCCCAAACCTACCCTGACTACCAAACTTTGTCCTGAAGTGCCACGTCTACACAATTTTTGAACCTCCCCTCCAGAGATGGTGACTCCAACACAGCCCTGGGCAGCCACTTCCAACACTTCACCACTCTTTTGGTAAGGAAATTTTTCCTAATATCAAATCTAATGCTCCCCAGCACAACTTGAGACCATTTCATCTCATGCTATCACTTGTTACTCAGAAGAAGAGCCCAGCACCCACCTCACCACAATCTGATTTCTGGGAGCTACGCCGAGTTATGAGGTCTCCCCTCAGTCTTCTCTTCTCCAGGTTGAACAACCCCAGGTCCCTCAGATGCTCTCAGAACCCTTGCACTCCAGGCTTCATTCCCCTTCTCCAGATGCATTCCAGCCCCTCAGCACCCTTGTAGTGATTGGTCCAAAACTAAATATGGGATTTATTCAGTGTTTTGTGTATCAAAATAATTGAAACACAAATCAAACCCGAGGCCATTTACAGTCTGGGACCCAACACTACTGCCTTTCATCAGGCTCCTCAGTAACTCACAGGGCATGAGGCATCAGGGATGGAGGAGCACACCAGACTGGAACCTTTCTTGCCCTGTTGAACAGCCAACAGTCTCACCCCAGGTCACAGGCAGATTCCCCTAGCTTTTGGGCAGAAAAACAGTAAAGCCCAGCATTTCTGGCAACTCTTTGAGCAGAAAGACAGAGAGAAGTTCTTAGGAAAGCTAGACGTATTGTCTGAAAGTGAAAAGGGGACTGTCAGCATGGAAGAAGTCAAAAGGAGAGCTCCCAGAAGCCTGATCTTGGGGCTGAATATATCAGATATTTTCATTAATATTCTTGGCACAGGAAGTAAAAACATGCTAATGAATTTTGCTGATAGCCTAGGATTGGGAATGACTGTCAAACAGAGGAGGAAAGGAACATCCTTTCTGGGACAAGGGGAGCAGAACAGATTGAAATAAAGTATACTGAATTCATTGCAACAATGAATAGAGTTGTGCTGTCCAGGATTAACAATGACAATTTATGCCAAGCTTGCCAGCTGGCAATGACAAAAAATGTAGGAGACAGAAATTTTCTAACTTCCAACTATTGAGGAAGATTCTGAAGTACTTCTCTAGCTGGTAGTGAGGGCAATTTCCTACCTAACCTTAAACTGCAAGTAGATACAAGAGGATGACATGAGGTGGTTGCACCCAAGACCTGATGGGAGGGTTCACTGACTCCAGTAGAGGAACTTTGAACTCATAGAATGTCCCAGGTTGGAAAGAACCTGCAAGGATCATAGAATCCAACTCCTGTCCCAGCAAAGGACAACCCCAACATTTACACTGCAGGCGTTGGTCAAATGATTCTGGAATATTGTCAGTCTTGGTGCCGTGACTGCTTCCCTAGGGAGCTGTGCCAGGACCCTTTAGGGGAAGAACATTTTCCTAATATCCAACCTAACCCTCCCCTAGCATCTTCCTGACATTCCCTCAGTCCCTATCGCTGGTTGCCAGAGAGAAGAGCTCAGCGCCTGCTCTTCTATGTTCCCTTGAGGGAACTCCAGCTGCTCACATCTGCTCTGCAAACCAATGGGTGCTTCTGCTAATTAAACTCTATTTAGGATGACTGTCTCTGCTACCTTTAGCTATGGTTTTTTTTAGGGTCACCACTGCAGTCAAGCTGAACATCATAGCTCCACGTGCATGTTTCTTTGCCAAATATTCATTCAGAAGCGTTCAAAGCAGACCTTGCTCTAGACTGCAGCATCTTCTTACCCGACAGCAGAGATCTCCCTCATCCTCAGATCTCTCTCTACAAACAAATCCTTTGTGAAAGTGCTCAACTTTGTGCATATGAAACGCTACCATGCTAAACACATCACACGCTTCAGAGGGAAAAGGCAAGGTACATAAGGTCACTGTCTTCTGAAGTTTCTGCAGCATGGCTAGATGAAAGCACAAACCACCTGTAACAAGATGGTTTGATACTGAACAGACCAGAGGAGGAACACAAACAGTAAAGCTGGGGTGCAAGTAAAGGCAGGAATTGGCTTTAGCACACCCTCAGTTCCAAGCAAATTGTTACATAGGGCACCGAGTCTCTATTTCTCCTGCAAGGAGTAAGATGTTTCCAGCAAAACCTGAGTTAGAAATAGAGATATTTGCAATGCTTTTATTACCATTCTAGTTCATCCAAGATGATGTGTCTGGTTTGAAAGTCACAAAAAAACATACTCTTGTTAAAAATGCTGCCAAAAAGCTAAATGAAAACAGCCCGCTGCTGAAGCCTGTGTTTGCAGCATTACCAGTGGGTTTTTCAGGGGTGTTTATATAGACTGAGTTTCATTTAACAAGGCAAAAGCCGGAGCTCTCACATATTCCATTATTTCTGTGCAGGTCCTTCTCACCAGGGTTAAGTCTTTACACTACTTCCAAGCAAAGCAGCCAAGAAAAAGAAGAAACAAATGCTACTACTACTGAGCATAGAGGCCTCCTTTGCAAGGAATATGATTTATGGAATGAAGTTCCTGGCATGTCTGCCATGGGCTGTCACAATGTGTGCCTAAAATCCAAGGCTGAAATCTGATCCCCGTTCCTTCCAGGGCGTCTTGTGGCTTCTAGTAAGTTCTTCTGAAAGTGCAAGGAACCCTTTTCTTGCAAGCTGTGCTCTTTCTGCATGCTGTTCTGCCTTAATTCCATCTCCACCTATCAAAGTGCTGTTTGGGGGGAGGGCCCTCCTAATTTCCCCCAAAGCTGGTGTCAGTGAGCCCTGCTTTGTGCAGAGTTCTGGAAACTGAAGACTTTTTAATGCAATTTGGAGAACTGATGTGCTTTGAGAGACATGAAGCAAAGCTAGGACACTCTGCGTTCCTAGTGTCTTTACCTGTCCGCTGCCTACATTTGTGCATTGGATACCTGACTGCCAAGAACTGATCCCTGATGGAGATCTTATTCCATAAGCTGCCAAAATGGCAAGGAGAGCTTGACGGTCTCTGGCTTTTGCTGGCCCTAGACTGTTAATGTAGAAGACATTTTAACCCCTTTCTGCAGTCCCTCCATCATTCCTACATGAAGCAAATGCCTTTTCAGCATTAAGATTTTCCTCAGCTGCATTTCAAGCCCAGAAAATATTTTACCTCTAATAAGAAATCCTCCTCATTTTGCTGCTGTATTTAAAGCTGGTGAGATAGCAGCATTTGTACACCACCGTGGTCTACCTTGCCTTGCCGCAGCAGAGAGCCCATCATTGTAGGACCCCTTTTTGCCAGCCTCCCCCAGGTTGTAAGCCAACCCAGCCCTCACCCACAGGTCTCATCACATCACATGCAGGTTGTTTCCATGTGAGGACCTCAGATTGGGGAACTGCTGAAGAGTGGAGGTCACAAGCTCCTGATGGACTTCATTAGTGAGGGTTGCAAACACACAAACAACCAGCTATGATTCTGGATAAAACCCAGTTCTACAAAAGAGAAGCATTGCCAACTTATACTATCTGCGTGATGAGCAAATATTTTCTAAGAGTAGCAGCTAACGAACTGACAAAGTTTTCCCCAAAACAAAGAGACAGGCATAATCAAGTCAAACCAAGCCAGCCTGCCCGGTGACTGCGTGTTTGCTTCAGTGGGTTTTGGCACTGACCCCACTGGAGCCACAAAGTTTTGAAACCCTTGCGTTTCTTCATTCTCATCTTTCAGTTTTACAGTAGATGGTTTTTCCCACAAACGTCTCGGAGGCTACGTGGGCTTAGGTCCAGCTCCCATTAAGGTCAGTGGGAGTTCTGCCACCAGCTTCCCTGTGGGTCCCAGCCCTCTCCCATTGTATTACATTTCCAACTGCAATTGGAGACAGCTTATTTCAATTTTTTCCTCTCCTAGTGCCCACAATGGGCAAAGTACTTTCCAAACAGAAAAGAAGGTCCCACTGAATGTCCCCAAATTCTCAAGAGATCTGCAGAAAAATTTCTAATTAAATACATTTGAATGCAAGATCATTAATGTTCTATAATAATTTTAAGTCTTCTCTCTCATATAGCTTTGCTTTACTGTAAATTAGTAGGGATTAAACCCTGTTTCTGTAGAAATTTATGGGAGTTTTTCCAATTAGCTTTATTGGGGCCATGTTGTTTTCCTTCGTCTCAGTCTTTAACGCTATGAGACCACTACTGAAAATGTCCCACCAGGAACCACTGATGACGCAAGGGTCAGTTTGTCACTGCCAGTCACATGCTTGCCTGGCAGATTAGCTTAATAAAAATGCACCAAAAAGATCCATAAAAGGAATGGAAATGTGGGCAAAATGTATTAATTTATCTTCAGAAAAACAGAAGCCTCAAGCAAAAGTTAATTGTACTCAAGGAGCAGCGAATACAGGCAAAGAGCTAACAGTAAAAATGGCAGGACAGTAGCTCACAGCTCTTACCCAGAATGACATCATATATCTAGAACTATCTAAATTAACTTTACACATTTAAAAACATCACACCAGCATAAACTGTTAGGAAGTCCATAGTGAGGATTTAAGAAACCTGATGTAGTTGAAGATGTTCCTGCTCACTGCAGGGGGTTGGACTGGATGACCTGCATGGTTCTTTCCAACCCAAACCATTCTATGATTGTAATATTCTATGAAATGCAGCACTGCTGAGAACCACTTGGAAGTGAGAACATGAAGCATAATTCTGCTTGCAGAAGACTTCAGTCCCGTATTAATGGTTGGTTTGGATGACCAAATTACTCTTCAGAAAAAAATAGAGTTCATAAAGTTTCCACCAGATAGCAAACCAATAAACAGTAAAATGTTTGTTATACCACCTGATGTGAAATATTAAGGTAAACTACTACTAGCAGGCACCAACTTTGAACCTTTAGATGAAGGCTTTGAGACAGACAGTTTAAAGACATCATAGACATCCCAAAGTGGGGATTTAATGAAGGAGACGAATTTAAAGTCATGAACAAAACATCTTTAAGCACGAAGAGCTTAGTCTCTTCACCATAACAAACAGATTAGGGGGCATATATTTGGAACTCAATCTGATTAGCTAGGAGCATTCAAGCAATGACTGCCAGCTACCAGAAAAAAACAACTGACAGTGAGTAACAGCCCTCATTTGCTGCATGTGCTACAGCAATCCATGACATCTTGTTTTCATTCTTCAAGGGAAACCAACCCAGTTACATTTTGTATTCACAATCCAGACCTGAATGCAGAAGTCGCTTTATAGATGGCCTCAGTTACACAACTTCTTCCATACTTTGGGAGAAATGTATGGATTTGTTGTCATTGTGCATGCACTATAGTGCCACAGATTAATTACAGCATCCAACAGTGCCATTTTGCCACCAGCATACTCCTCCTCCTCTGGAGTTTTTATCAATTATCCTTATTATTTGGTATGTTAGGGACTTAGCCTTCAGTAGTCTGGAAGGGCTCTGCCACCTTCCAAGAGGCTGCCTGCTTATGGAAGATCCTGCATTTAACCAGTGCCCCTGCTGAGACATTTTCATTATAGATCCAGGCCCCAGTGGCTCATTGGAGATCAGAGGAGAAAAGCCATTAGAAAAACCTAAAGCAAGTAAGACCCTGTGGTGGAGATGGGATCCCTAATGGGGACATTCTTCCAGGTGAAAGCATGTATTTCTGCTGTGCCAAGCTTTCTCATGTGCTCAGGTAGTCAATGTGGAAAATGTGTCTTAATTCTTTTAGAAAGGCACCTCACGTATATGCACGCATCTTACTTTTGATCCATTATTCCCTTCTCTACATTGATCTCATAAACATCTGCTATGATTGCTGTGCTGCTCCATCAGCTTTGACAGCATTCATACTGCCTTTTTTGCTTGCTAAAAACAGGTTGTGGTCACTGGTAGCTCCTTAGCTGCCAGATCACACTGTATTTATCAAGGTAATGAACACTACCTGCACTCTTTATTTACCAACAAAAAAACTACCACACTTTTGGGTGGCATGAAGCCAAAGGAAGAACTCCAAAACTGCTTCCTACTGCTGCTGGAAACAGGCAGAGCCAGAAAGCCTCCAATAATATCAGTCTTGGGTGAGATTGCAGCAGCTGGGAGTGAATTAGAGCATCCCTCCAGTCTGTCTGATGCAGCATGTCAGAGGGAGCCTTGATGGAGCTCCAGCAGTAAAGGTGTGCAGTAAAGGCCATGTCTATGCACCAGTTTCTTAGTTATCTGCCCTTGACACTGGCCTCCAGGCTGGCTAACTCTCTGCTGTGACCAAGAGGTTTGTGCACACCTGAAGATAAATAAAAAATTCTACTCATTAAAAGAAAGACGTGAGCAAATCTTGGAGCATGTACAGCCATAATTAAAATGATGAATATCCAATTAGGACGTTGAACCACAGCATCTTCCATTCCAGGCACAACTCAAAAGCCACCATTAAGTTATTGTCAGAAAGTTTAGGTTCTGCCCATCACCTAGCAGAGGATTTGAAGGGCATATCATGCTTAGTCACTCTTTATCCCCCTTTTCTCCCCTCTGCATTTTAATGGGTGGGGAATGAAGAAACAAAGAGCATGACTGCAGTGTAAATGCCCGAGGTGGGAGTTCCCTGTGTTCCTCTCCCTCAAGAGCAACCTGCCAAGCCCTTCTGACTGATTTACACTAGAAGAAGCTTGAAATAGCTACCCCCTTTCTGGGGATCTGCTGGTTTTTGCAGCTGTAGAAAGAGATACCTCCTTGATTGATGGGCTGGGACATGAACAAGAGAATCAGTTACCATTTCTAGGATAAATGACACATCCGCCCTCATTTCAGGCAGAGCCCATTAACGAGCTGGTGGCTTCTCAGTGACTTCAGTGCCATTTCCTGCTGGAGCTTGGATGGAGATCTGGAAATAGGGCACCCTGAAAGTGAAGATCTTATGGCTTAGAAGAGAAGGCAAGTTGGAGACCTTTTAAGTGGCACCATATTTTAAGTTTTTTGCGCTACAATATCCCACTAAGGATGGCAGACCATTGATTGAACGAGACAGACACCCACAGGGAATCTAAGAGGGAGAAATACACCATGTCTGTTTCTTTAACACTTTAAAGTATGTATAATATGACTTTGAATACTTCAAGAGAGGTTTTACCTGTAACTATCAGGACAAGCATGATCATCCATGACCTAAAACATAAACCTGGAGCCTCAAATCAGCAGAGCTATTGTTATGGAACATATCTAAGTCCTACTGAAGCTCATCAAACTTAAAGGTATGCTCACATTATTTGTTCAGAAAGGATCATGACAGGGATGTAGTTGAACTTCCTGGGTTCAAGGAACCAAGCTGAAGTAATTTTTCCTGGTTTCTCTTCTGTTCTCATTATTCATATGTTCATTACAAAACATCTTCACTTTTTCTCCATCTTTTACAACAAAGACTGTCCAGAACAGCTGTAGACAAGATTCCTCTCCCGTTTGGGGCACATAACCCTTAGCACGGGCAATATAAACAGGCTCAGCTGAATAAAGAAAATATAGATTTTGCTAGTGTTTTTTCAATATCTAAGGAGACCTACACTATTTTTTTAAACATCAAAAAAGTTCTAAAAAAAGGAGCATATGCAGCCAGAAGTGGTTATATACTTTGCAAGTATTATTAAAATGAGAATTGTCCTGAACATACTGAATGTATTTTCCTAGTTCCCCATAATGGAGCCCAGGCTGGCATTGCTTTAGACGTTTCACTGCAGAAGAAATGTCAAGCATGCACTCATCCCCCTGACTGCAGTTCAAATCAAACAAACTGGGCTAGACATCTAATAACAGGCTTTGTTCGCTCGAGAATGACAGCTATGGAAATATGCCTCCATTTATATATTATTACACGCACGATCTGAAAAGGACCCTGTAAAATCAGCAGGGGCTGTTTCTGTTTGAAATGACCAGTTCCAGGCTGCTTATGAACCAGGTTAAAATCATACAGAGGAGTTTCAGTCAGAATGCCTTCATAACTCAGTTTCCCCATCACAGATTCCAATTCACATAACAACCCTTTTCTAACTAATAGAAGCTGGAGAAGGTCCAGAGGAGGCTAGAAGATGATGCAGAGGTTGGAGCATCTCTGCTATGAGGGCACATTGAGAGAGTTGAGGTTGTTCAGCCTGGAGAAGAGAAGTCCTTATAACAGACCTCTGCTACCTGAAAGAAGGAAAGCTGAGAAGGGATGTTCTACAAGGGCATGGAGTGATAGGACAAGGGGAATGGTTTTTAATTGGAGAGGGGCAGGTTTAGACTAGACATAAGTATGAAATTCTTCACAATGAGGGTGGTGAGGCACTGGAACAGGTTGCCCAGAGCAGTGGTGGCTGCCCCATCCCTAGAGGTGTTCGAGGCCAGACTAGATGGGGCTTTGAGCAACTGGATTCCAGCAGGAGGTGTCCCTGCCCGTGGTAAGGGGTGGGACTGGGTGGGCTCTGAGGTCCCTTCCAACCCAAATCATTCTATGATTCTACAATATGTACATGGAAACTAGTATTACCAAACCTTGAAAGTAAATCAGAGCTAATAGCTTGGAGTTGATTTATGACATGCTTTGTTTGCTAGTTTTAGCTAGCTGCAATGCTAAACTGAAGAACAAGCAGGATTTATAGCCTGTTTTTAAAATAAAAATTAAGATTTAAATTTTAATTTCTTGTTTAAGAGATGGGCTGAAGGCAGGAGAGCCCGTTGTGAGGTTCGCAGCTGCTCTGTCTTTGGTGTGGCTTGCTATTTCCCCTTTTAGAAACCAAAAGCTCCTTTTCAACTGGCATCTGCCCGTTTTGCAAGGTTCCGCAGCCCATTGCCCTCCACTCACATCTCTCTGCCCTATCAGGAATCAACTTTAGATAGTTCTGGCATAGCTGAAGGTACCTTCATAAGTGGACCCTCAAAATCAGCAATCCAGTGCCTTTGCATAAGGATATACATCAGCCTTATTTTATTTCTGAATTCCTACGCCTTCATTCTAAATATTTACCCTAGCAAACATTACCCAGCCTATGGATTCTAGCTGCAAACAGCACAGTACCTCCTCCTCATGGCTGGCCTGAAGGCTCCCAAGTGTCCAAAGCACCAGACCTACTTTCCTCCAAAACTGCTTCTTACAGTGCTGATACAAAGGGTTGCAGTGACAGTGTGCAAAGGGAATAAATATGTAAAACGAGCCATTAATAGTGCCCAAAATATACTCCTGTGCTTGATCACCAGGACCACAGCATGCCACATCTGCCCTGCACAGAAATGCTTGCTTACACATCAGCCGAGCAGCTGTAGAGAGCTGCGAGCCAACCGAGCACTCTCTGACCACAGAAATACTGCCTCAATTAATTATAATATGTTGATAGCATGAGCTTAAAAACAACAGTACAAGATCAAGAGAAGTTACCTGTCAGCCCACTCCTTCACTGCTCTTGCCAATTAATACATCAAACAGGGGGCACTTAAAAAATAATTTGCAAACACAGCCATCCTGGAGAAGCACATTACTCCCAAAAGGACACACACAATTTACCAGGGAGCTGTCTGCGCCACAGAAACTGCAGCAGGGATGCACTACAAATGAAAATCAACAGCACTAAAAAGCAAACATCCCAATTGAAGATATGGCAAAAATGCTTGAGTCAACTCTAATAAAGACTTTTCTGATTAGTATTTTCCTTACCAGACTGGCAAGGATGATTCATCCGTTTTGTGCTTCCCCAGGGCAAGCGACTCTCTCTTTCTCTCCTCCAGCATCTCTGGTGAGGTTCTGCTCCCTCTGCTTTCCGGGGCTGTCTTGTTTGGCTACCCTCACCCCTGAAGTTTATTTACCTGCTGCTACGGTTCTCCCGTTGCTGGTATAAACAGGAGTAGAAGTCTCCTGCATCACTCGGGCTCCATTTCCTTTAGTGAGAGCTGCTGGTTCTACATCCACAAAACCTGAACCAGGTCCTCCAAGTCCCAACCCTTTCAAACCTGGGCTCCCCCCAGAAGCCTCCCATGGATTTCATAGCATCACACCAAAGCTTTATCAGCGCATCACCCTCAGAAGCTTTCATCACCTCTCTTGTATAATCTCTTACCTTCACACTACAGAGTTCACAGAGCAGAAGATGCACCTCTTTTTGCTTTGAAAAGCTCCTGATACATTCTGGCAGCACCAGAAACAAATTAATCAATCCATGTAAAGCTCAGTTTGAAACAAGCATCCAAACAGCTGAGTGAGGGGGATCAAATAATTGATAGTGACAGGTATTAATGGGGCAAACAAATTTACTGGGGCTGCAATTACACCCAGGTTGTACTGTTAACTGTCTGATGAGACTTAACACCTAGCTAATTAGCTGTAAAAAGTCATTTCCACGTGCCACCACCTTAATTTACTCAGGAAGGCAAGCAGAGTGTCTGACAATTGCCGTGGTGATCAACCCAGGACTAGCAGCTAATCCTGTTTTATTACCATCATTAGCCAAACCCATGGACCGTTCCCAGAGCAGCTGTCTGCTCTCCAGCCTCTGCACCTCCACATACCAGATACAGCTTCTCCACACAGGTTACTGCCTTTAAGCGCTCCTTTCCTCCCCTTTATCCATCTCACAGGAGAGAGATTCAGGCTAAACAGATGGCCTGAGGTCCTGTCTTCTGGTCCAGCACGGCCTGGCTAGCACACCACCTCCCACCTGGAGCTCCAGGAGGGGCTTCACCACAGCTGGATTTGGTTCCAAAAGCTAAACTCCCTCTCTGGAGGCTGGATGTGTCGAGTCCTCCCTGAAAACTGCTCCCACCTGGGCTCTACTCAGCCATCCTCATCACTGCTCCCGTGCTTTGCTCTCCCCTAAATGCTGTGCTCTCAGAGAAGGCACCACTAAACTCTCAGTAAAAGGGTTGAAGCTGGCCAAGATCTAAAACTGTTTATTAAAAAAATCCTTAAAATATTTAAAACATAAAATACTAATGTAACCAAGAAGAGAGTATGTACAGAGTCTGCAGAATCGGGCAGGGGTGGAGGATGGGGATTTGCAACACCTGAGAGGTGAAAATGTGTAAAGAACCATGCCAGGAAGCAAAACTGGGGAGACTAATCCATGAACATTCAGAACTGAACCTATTTCAGGGAGAGGCGAGGAGAATAAATGAAAAGCATTGTTGGAGCTTGCATGAAAATCTTTGCAGGCTTTATTTAACTTCAGCTGGTCCTCGGACTTATTTTTCCAAAAGGCATGTGCCTTTTCATTAAAAAAAGGTGGCAAAGTACAGCTTTAAAGAATATTGTCAGTACTCAAACTATTTTACCTGCATGGCAAGGACCAGGCAGGCTTTCTTCCAGCCTGCAGGGAGAAACAAAGAACAAACTCACACCTGCGCCTCATGCCAAAGTAAGTAAACAACCGCACTATGAGTTATGGACCTCCATTCTCTCTCAGCTTCGGTATTTTGTTTGCTCGCCCAACTCCTTTTTGCCGTGCCAGAGGGCCCTTTCAAAAACCCTTTATCTGCTACAATTTACATTAAGATCTCTGCTTTACTAAGTATGTCACGGAGAGTACAAACCAACATCTTCAAGCTCGGATGCCCAGCATTTGGTTTCTCAACATACACTCCCCCTCCTGAGCAGAGCTATCCAGTTCCTCATCAGACAAAACTTCACTGAACTGTTTTGCTTTCTCAGATGTTACGATTATGTTTGTTCCATTACAAACGCCCCAAGCCAGATACTCAGATTTTGAGCTGTTCGAAGTCTGCCCCAACTGCTTGTCATCCACCCCAGGAATTTGTGAGTGTATCGATCTCCACTTGCTGCACCAGGAATACTGCCTGATAACCAGGAATACCACCAGATGGGAGGAGAAGAGGGATGACTCTTGGGACAGAAGAAGGGAATGGAGCAGAAAATACCAGAAAGCAGCCTTAGTGACATGCCAGGGAAAGTCATGGAATAGGTGATCTTGAGTGCTATCATGAAGCACATGCAAGAGAACTGGGTGATCAGGCCCAGTCAACACAGGTTTACCAAAGGCAGGTCCTGCCAAACCAACCTGATCACCTTCTATGACAAAGTGACTCGGCTGCTGGATGAGGGAAAGGCTGTGGACGTGGTCTTCCTGGACTTCAGCAAAGCCTTTGACACAGTTTCTCACAGCATTCTGCTACAGAAACTGTCAGCCTCTGGCCTGGACAGGCACACACTCTCCT
>WAAB01016457.1:332809-412725 GCA_013389865.1 Piaya cayana | reverse complement strand
CATTGCTCTCTACAACTACCTGAAAGGAGGTTGTAGAGAGGAGGGAGCTGGCCTCTTCTCCCAGGTGATAGGGGACAGGACAAGGGGGAATGGCCTCAAGCTCCGCCAGGGGAGATTTAGGCTAGACATTAGGAGGAAGTTTTTCACACAAAGGGTCATTGGAACAGGCTACTCAGGGAGGTGGTTGATTCACCTTCCCTGGAGGTGTTTAAGGCACGGGTGGACGGGGTCCTGAGGGACATGGTTTAGTGTTTGATAGGAATGGTTGGACTCAATGATCCAGTGGGTCTCTTCCAACCTGGTGATTCTGTGATTCTATGATTCATATGCTAACTTTGCTGACTCAAAGCACTTTCTTTCTGCACTCTTTACCCAGTGTCAAATGACAGAATCAATAATGTTATCATGTACCAGCTTGCACAAGCCAAGCCTTGCCAATCATCCCTCACTCATTCTCCCTGTGCTGTGCCGCACTCTGCCATCCCAGTGAGCTGAATAGCCCTTTTGTTATTTCAGGTACAGTCACTAGCCCTGGTACAAGCCCATTCCTCCTCCTCAGAGTCCCCATTGTCCCTGCTTGTTTACAGTGGGCGCATTTGCACTCTGTAGCATCGGGACATCTGGTGACTAGCAGCACTAAGCATCGCTCAGCCACCCCTCAACAAGGCCCTGAAACAAAGCTCATCAGTATCTCTTTGTATATGAGCATCTCAGATGAGAAGGGATAAGATAAACCAGGTTTCTGATGCAGTGACTTATCTTTCATTTCCTTCACGGTGTCATAATCCTCCATAGGAAAGAAACTGAACTGACTGCAGCTGGTGACCTCCAACTCACAAGGCAGAAAGTGATGCTGAGGCACCTTCTAGGCAGTGAAGGTCTATGGAACAGCCTGGTCCTCTGTTTGTGACATATATTCTTATGCCATGCCATGTAGTTCAGTTATCCCAGGCCAAAACCCTAACTGGAAACAACCAGTGGGTGGGAGGTTTCAAAGCAGCATAGATGGGTGGGAAGAGTTTCCAGGCACTCGGTGTTTGCCTTGTCATTTATTGAACTCCATTTTCACCAAGAAGGGCTTGGAGCAACCTGATCCAGCGGGAGATGTCCCTGCCCATGGCAGGGGGGTGGGACTGAATGGGCTTTGAGGTCCCTTCCAACTCAAAGCATTCTGTGATTCCACGATACTATGATCTTTTCACTACCTTTGTTGTTTTATTGTAAGAAACAGCCAGGAACCATGCTCTTATCATGTCTGCCTTCTGGACTTGATCAGGTTTCCCTTTCTCCTCCAGATCATTCAGCTTCTTTCGCAAACAGCTTTGGAGAGGGCAGATTTTCTCACAGACAGCAAGGAAGAAGGCAGAAAAGAGACATTGAGACTAACATAAAGGAGAGAGCAAGGCTAGGGGAATTGAAGAGGTGTGAGGCATGGCTTGGGGTTGAATGATTGATGCGAGGTCTAAAGCAAAGCCCAGACTGTGATGAGTTTCATTTTCATAAAGAACAGTGCAGACATTATGTGGTGGCCAGAAGGCTGTACAGCACTAAACATTGCTGAAGTTTAAGAGCTTCTTTTTAAGAGCTCGGATCCTAAAATATCATGTGTGGGCACCAGCAAGCAGTTATTTGTGGTTAGTGGTTACCAATGGACAGAGAACCCAGCTGCCATAAACATTGCAACTTTATTTTCTTCCTTTGTACTGTCGTATCCAAAATGTGCCAAATAAAACACACTCTTCTAAACAGACCCGCTATTATTTTATGGGCTCGCCATGCTGGGTTAGAAATTGCAGTGTCATGAAAACATCCCTTAAATAAATAATTAAACCCCATATTCCTCAGACAAGGTCTTTCATCTCAGAGGAGCCCACGCAGTCTCACAAACCAACACCCCCTTCCACCCCTGGGACAGGTAACAGCATTCAGCAACACCTCTCAGGGCCAGAAAAGGTGGAGTAAATACTGAATGGCAGTTAACAAGCTGTGGAAGTGCAAGCAGTAAAAAAAAAAAAAATCCAATTATCCTTACTGGGAAGCAAGCCAAGAGGCTGGAGCAAGCATCCCTCTGTGGAACGATCAGATCAGGATCCTGTTGAGACAGCTCCTCAGGGAGATGGGCACCTCCAGCACTTAATAGCTCCTAGCAGACTGATGAACATTAGACTTAACATTATGGGTGACCCAATCCTGGATGTTTTGTGAGAGTTCTCCCACCCAGCCACTGAGCACGTGATATCTGATATCACCTTGGTGCTCAAACATGACAAAGCACAAACTAATTCATCTCTTGGAGATTATTACAAAGATAAAAATTCTACTTGATTTCCATGCTGGTTTCGTACATCTGTAGAAAGCAGCTTTGCCTGAATATACACTGGTGGCCCATGAAAATACCCAGTTTGCCTCTTCATCGCTGTTTGTGTGCCTCTGTGGGCGTGTTTTGCACACACAAGTAAAAGTGCTGTCCCATAGATTTTACAGCTTGTTTTGCAACAAAGCAAGGCGATGACTGCAAGGTGGAAACAAGAATTGATTCCCAAGACACAGTAGGAAGTGTGTGCTTACGACAAGGGTACATGTGCTGCAATTTCTAGAATGAAAGTCAAGATGGAGAGGAAAATGAGCAGCTTATCAGAAAGGATGGGTGATAAGAGATTTACTGAGATTTTCCAAGGGAGGAAAAAGGTTTGCCTGACACAGGTTCAAATGAGTCAGAAATCTGAAAAATCCTACTCAGTTCCCAGTTATGAAATATCTATCTTTTTAACCTGGACACAGCATTTCTGGTGATCCAGACTGAGAAACATGGACAAGACCATGGCCTCAGAGCAAAATACAACTCCTATTCACCACTTTAGTGGAAGTGATGCCTTCCTAGACGGGTCTCCAGCCACCAGCCACAGCTAGGGTGTTTGGGCACTTGGTCACACCCAGGCAACATTCACTTTTAGCTGAAAGTGCAGTCAGATCATAATTCCACAGGAGATACAAGGGGACATCCATAACCTGATGCAGCAATGGCTACCTCTGTGCAGATACTTTAATTTTTCTTAATAAAAACCTACCGTACTTAGGAGAATCACCTCCTTCAAGGTAAATCCACTCATTTCTTTCCATTCAGCTTCATTCTGAGAGTTACGTCCATTATTGTGTGAATTAAACTGGTTAAATATCACCTGGCAGTAAAAACACATTTCAGGGATTACTTTCATTAGCATCCCACCAAAAAGAAACCTTCTCCTTTTATACTTATTGAATACATTGAGAAAAGAAATGAGACAACATGTTGTGGGTTTTGTCATTTTGCTGTCATTACTTGTCATTTCAGGTGTGGAGGGACATTTCAAGTAAGGAAACAGAGCAGAGGACCATTTGGCTGTCATTAATCAGAAAATCATAGAATGGTTTGGGTTGGAAGGGACCTCAAAGCCCCTCGAGTCCCACCCTCCTGCTATGGGGTAGTAAATGTTACAGGTGAGTGAGTTGAACATAGGTTTTTCCATGTAGAAGGTGTAAAATGCAAAATAAAGAGACATTATGGTATAATAGTATATATAACACAGAACAGTCCAACGACTCTGCCATGGGCAGGGACACCTCCCACTGGATCAGGGGCTCCAAGCCCCATCCAACCTGGCCTTGAACACCTCCAGGGATGGGCAGCCACCTCTGCTCTGGCAACCTGGGCCAGGGCCTCCCCACCCTCATAGGAAAACATTTCTTCCTAAAACCTCATCTTCATCTCCCCTCTTTCAGCTTAAAATCATCCCCCTCATGCTATCCCTGCTGTCCCCGATCAAGAGTCCCTCCCCAGCATTCCTGTAGGCTCTCTTCTGTAGAAATGAGAAGAGCAAGAAGGACAAGAACAAGAACAAGAACAAGAACAAGAACAAGAACAAGAACAAGAACATGCCATAAAGCCCAATCATGCTCTCCTCCAAATTCTGCTGTAGCAGGAATGTCAGGAGAAATGCTGGTTTTCTGTTGGGCTCTGTGGAGCAGCACTGCCCTGGAAGGGATGTCGAGGCTCTGGCACACCTCTGAACCACGACTGCTACACTTGAAATGTTCCTGAAGCCTGGATCTAGAAAAGCAAAGAAAATCAATGTTTCAAAGAATCCCCTCTAAATGAAGTCTCATTTAGGAAACATGTGTGTTTGGGGTTTTGTTTTTAATGTTATAGCAAACAGTTCCATGTGGAATAGCGTGTCAAAGGGCTGCTTTTAGGAAAGCAGCCTGGGAGGAGTGGGAACGCTGCAGGAGCACCCATAGGTACCATAGGAATGGCAGGAATATACGGGTTAGAAGAGTCTGCTCACCCCACACGGGTGCAAAGGACCCAATGCCTTTTAATTCCTTGTTCGTAATAAATGGTGGGAAAACTTAAAGCCATTTAGGTATTTAATTACCTAACTGTTCTTCTGCATTAGGCAGGCAATCTGCATAGTGACAGCGTTAGTAGCACAGCAGATGAGATCTGCAGATCCAGGCTCACATCTGATTAAGGGTTCAAATCTGTAGGTGCCAAATTAAAGGCTGAATTGCAACCAATATTTTAAAACTGCCTTTTATGTGGTGAAACAAGAGCCTCCGCCCATTCCCCAGCTGCCTGGGATTTATCTGGGCTGTAAGCTTGCCCAGCATCATTGGCAGGTAACGAAGCCCTCAAGCCTGGTATTCAGGGCTAGAGAGAGTTTAAGGTACTTTAACTTAAAGTAAAGTTCGTTTGGGAAAAGAATGCCTTGAATGTTGATGATATTGGCCTGGTTCTCAGCTACCCCGTGGTAATGCGGAGCAGTGCTACTGCCTTCTACTTGCAATGCTGAGGAGCAAGTATTAGCCACAAGTGAGCAGTAAAGGTGGGGGATTAAACAGCAGGGCTGCCTTTCCCATCTCTCCCGCTGAAGGATGAGGAATGATGCAGCAAATAATAGGATGACTGCAACAGTCAAACAGAAGCTGAAGTGCCTTTAAAAAGAAAAACAACTCTCTTTTCATTTCTTCTCTGGCACACTCAGACAAAAGCTGTTTCCTTCACATTAGGTGACCTCTGGAGGATCATCTCCATAGCAGATATTTTCAGGGGTGTGCTCCTATTAAATGGCTTTTCTAAAGCTGAGCTGTGACAATACCCTATATCCAAATCCTTATTATGAGCTCCTTGTGCTTAGGAGCGGAACATAGGCTGGTTTTGCACCAAGTTCTGGGAGAGCTGGGCACAGCTGCGAATTGGCACGGGAGACACAGCTTCTGGGAGGAAAACTGCAAGGAGCTTTGCTCCACGGTGTGCAGACTCAGTCTTTCCACTCGGAGAGCCAGGCCTGAACGCAACGCTCCAATCCTCTCGCACCATGCACAGAGCCACAGGCTTATTTTCCTATGGGGAAAACAATAGCAGAGGCACCGGGATGACAATAGTCCCTCCAACTCAGCAGCTCGGATACTGTCTCATGGGTTGGGCTGGAGCTGGAGGAAGGAGGAAGCTCTCTCTAATCAACTCTGAGACTCTATTCCAGGTTTTAAAACGTAGGTGAGACCCAGAGGGAAGTCTGTCCCAGCCCTGCATAACTTCCTTGTGACTCTCAGCAGTCTTGCTGCTCCACTCCCCTTCTCCTCTGCTGGCACTGGCGCCAGACGAACGCTGTCAGCTTGTTCACCACGCTGGCACGTCAGAGGGGAAGCAAAACAGATGAAACTATTCATTACACAAGAAGGAGAGAGATGCCTCCCATCACTCTGCCAAGATCCAGCCATGCTGACTTCTCCCACTGGCAGTCTACAGATGAAGGCTTTGTGGCAAATCCCACTCTGCTCCATCCCTGTGACCTGGCTCCTGCCCTGCTTACTGCCCCAAGGAGCACAGGGGCACGTGGAGAAGTCCCTGCAGCCACAGCAGTGACCCTGTCCTTTGGAATGTCTGTCTCATCTGATGGCATCTGCTTCTTCCTTGAGGGGTGGCAGCTGTCTGAGATGCTGCTGAGGATCCCAGGGTAGCACTTGGCTCCCCAAACTGAAGGCAGAACCACAAAAACTGGGTAGGGTAGACCCACAACAGTCAAAATATGCATTATGCTTAGCGAGCCAAGACTGGACTGCCCAGCCAAGGACTGGACCATTCACTGTCTGTCTTGTGGACAGATTCACCTGGTCACTGCATAAATGTTTTCCAACCCTCGAACACCACCAATGATAGACCTAGGAGATGCTGCAAATGTCAGAGTTCTGGGAACACAGAAGCCAAGCCAAGATGCTCCAGCCCTTGGATCTGCCAGGTTTAAATGCTGTGATACCCAGTCAACACAAATAACGCTAATCCCAGAATCTGTAATCTGAAATAGTTTCACTTTATATGGATTTGGAGGCACTGGGGGCAATGCGGAAGCCGAAGTCCAGCATTTACCACAAGAGTAGTGCCTCTGGTGATCATATTTAGTTTACATAAAGCAGCACAGTGCTGATTTTATCTCAAAGTGATGCCCATCAGGAGCATGGATTTTTTCCTTTCCTCTTTCTCCTGTTAGTCTTATGACTTTATGCAACAGAAAAAGCCTTTTAGGAACTAGGTCCTTTTTAAAGCTTGACCCTGATGACTCTTCAGCCCTCAGCAGCTTGAGACTGTCCCTGGGTAGCCTCACCATTGGTTCTACCATTCTCTCATACCAATGCTCCTCTGGTTCTCCAGACAGATGGCTGTCCTGGGCTGCCAGCAGACAGGCTGGGAACACAGAGGAGAAGGTGCTGACAGAGGCTGTAGGGAGAGAACCAGCTTGGGATAGGACAGAAATCAGGAAGAGGAGCGGTCCCTCTGAGTCATCGCTTTGACACAGCAGGATGGATTTATCCCAAAAGCAGGCTCCAAAGACAATCCTGCAGACTAATACACCCTCTCCTCCTTTTGTGCCCAAACTCTTTGCCACATCCCTAGTTGGCTCTGCATCGTTCCCACACAGTCACATCACTCTTGCTCATAGCCCTGAGATGCCCAAGGGCAGCATGCATCCTGGGGTCCATGTCAGGGTGGCGTTGAGCTGGGCTTATGGCTGCTGATTTCACTGCCCATTTCCTCAAAAGCAATCATGGCTTTCATGCATCCCTAATTTCAAATCCTAATTTTAATTGCGTTGGAGCAGGATCTTCCTTCTTCTCCCCGTTTCTTACCCAATTACTTGAGATGAACTGAAAAGCCAAGCTTCAAAATGAGTTCCAGTTTCCAAATTACCTTTCACACTTGCTGTTAATACCATTAGCACGAGATGTTATTCCCATAGATACCTTACCAAGCAAACACACGCAGTCCTTGCCCCGAAGAAATGATAGTACATACTCAAGAAGTGACAAGGAACAAGTCCAAACAGCACGGGGGCTGGAACGAATGAGGTAATGAGTGCACAGTTGCTCATGGCAGGCATGTGCACAGCTCGGTGGATCACTGCTGAGAGATTAAATAATCATTGTTTTTTTAATTATTAAACTCAGAAGAATTTCTAGCAACCCTCCTGGGACATGGAAGCATAGTTTTGATTCAGGTCCCTTGCTTGTGTCTAAATTAAAAATGAAAAGCAGATGGTGCGTTATTGGATGCCTGCAACAGAAGCTGACAATCTGTTCTGTCCCCGCAGAGGCAGGGGAGCGCTGGGAGGCGAATGTTACAATATGTGGTCTTCTTTCCTAGCTATGTCTTGCAGGTGTTGAGCCAATGTCTCTGCACATAAATGAAGCAGCAAGTCTTATGTCCTCTAGCCGAGCTTCTCTGCCAGTGGACTTGCTCTGAAGGTTACTGACGTGAGAAGAGAAGATCAAAGGGTACGGTTAACGTACGTCTTTAACCACCAAAGTTAAAGCCCTGCGTTGCTGACAGAATCAGAACCTGCCTTGTCTGTAGGAAACACCAGATGGAATTCTCAATGTTTAAGAAAACAATATTAATAAAATGCTATCAGATCCTCTGTTTTGCTGTAACTGTGTTATCGACAGAACCGAAGAAAACACTGGTGCTAAAAGAAACAGGATAAATGAAGAGCTGGGTGCTTGATGCAGTAAGAAATAAATCAGGTTACACACAGGGAAAGGCAGTGCTGGGCAATGGCAATGCCTACAGCTCAGGTATGCTTACACAAGGAAGGACAAGGTAAGGCTGAGACACAAGGATTTTTTGATGGGTATGCAGCATCGCTTTAAACAGCTTAGGGAACAAAATGTAGCACCAAAGTAATTTGTGAAATTTTTCAGGTCATAGAAAATCAATGCTGTACTCCTCTGTTAAACCCAGGTTTCAGACACTCTTCACCCTCACAGTGCAAGTGCCTTGGACTCCCTTTCAGCCCAGTGAATTTTTTTTTTTTTTTTTTTTGCAGTCTCCACATCTGAAGTTATTGCATTTGAGCATCTGACAAGGGACTTCAGTTGTGACATAAATCCTTACCCAGCTCTTGTATGGACAGCAAGCATTTAGGAAATCTTCATAGCCTGAGAAGCAAGCAGATCAGGCACTTCCATGCCCAGTACGAAAAACGTAACTAATTAACTACTGTGCAAGAGAAGTAGTTTTACCAGCCACTCGTTTTGCAACATCTTACTGCTTTCAAATGTTAGACTGGAACAGAGCTTGTGTATTTAGGAACCTTAAAAGCATCAAGGCACTTAGGATGTGCAATAAAGATTGCTTATGGATAAAATTCACTCTGGCAGCCACTGCCAGGAGTCAAGAGCTTTACTTGATAGATCCATTTGGCTCCAGGGTCCTGCAGTCATTGCCGTTTGCCAAAAAGTCTCAAATCAACTCTCACTCACTAGTTTACCCCTGTTTTCTTCCAACAAGACACTGATGTGGACTTTGCAGAGAAACTGCTTAGTTACAAAGGATAGCAGACTCACACACTTTCTGCATGAAGGGCAGGTAGAATGAAAGAAGTCACAAGCAAGACTTCTCCTGACTTGCCGGAGCATGAAAACTACCTTTTTCTCTCTTCCCTTTAACTGATTTAAGGGAAGAACAAATTAAATCAGGCTAGGAAAGTGCTCCTGAGCCTTGAAGACCATGGGGCAAGAGAAGAAACATGTTCTGTCATCTGAAAAATCAAATTAAAACAAAATGCTAAAACCACAAGATTTGTTTACTACAGGAAGGGCTTATGTTTCCAGACTTGCGAGCAGTTTCTCCACAACCCTAATTAAAATTACTCATCAAAACATTACATGGAATTAACTGAATTTCATGTGGTGAACAGTTATGAAGCTTGGGTGGAGTGGAAAGTATCCAGCATGTTACTAGTTAGAGTTTAACAGAGGTATATGGTAAAATGCCTCCTTTTTTCCTGTCTTAGAGCTCTATACCAACGTAGACAACTACCAAGAAAAGCAAAGGTGAGTGCAGATGAATAGGGGCTGGAAAAGTCCAGACTTTAAAAGAACAGCACAGGAAAAAATAGCAGTGAAACAAATTGGTTTTCAAAGAGAAGTTGTACTTCTTGTTCTTCCTCTAAACCAGTTGCAGGACCAAACCAGCCAGAGGGAATAAGTTGTGTATTGCAGGACACAAACAGTTTGGTGCAGGACAAACAGCTGTTTTTTCAACAACTGTCCTGTCTGTTACGGGGCAGAGAGAGGGGTAAAATGAACCCTTCCATTCTCAATTTCTGCTGTGCAAAGATGCACTCGAGTAGGATAACCCTTTTTGAAAGAAAAAACACATATTTCATTTTTGATTAAGCTGATTAATGTGTTTGCCCCTGGCATGTTTGCTGCATGTGGCAAAGTCACAGGATTAGAGTCCTTACGATGCCTTTTAGCATCCTGGTGCTAAAGAAAGCTTGACAGGCAGCTCACTTTGGAAAGAGATCCATGAAAAACAGATCCATCACAAACTGATGACTGGGACTTGAGTTCTGATGCAGCTTGTTTCAGTAAGGCAGCTCTGACTAGGGCAGCATTTTTCAAGTAACACCAATCCACAGTGGATTAACATTTCACCTAAAGCATAATGGCCGATTGTCATAAATCCATCACAAAATTACAGCAATTATAAATAAGAAATGCACTTTGAGAAAATGAACTTATTGTAGAGGGGGGGAAATATTTACTAGGGCACACAGCTGAAAAAATCCCCTGCTGACAAAGCACTTTAAGGATTTCGTGTAGAGCCCTTATCATAGTCAGCTCATGTTTGCACAGCCTTCCAGTCAAATGGGTTTTACTAAAGGATATTTGAACAAGAAAAGAACCCTTGAATCAGGCAGACACCAGGCATGAAAGACTCATAGTTTTGACAAGGCTCATACGTGCAAGCTTAAAACAAAAGCATGAAACCCCTCCAGATTTATAGGCAGCTCCACTCCTTTCATAGCGTTGGCTTTCAAACACTTGGGGGAAAAAATGTTGTCATAACAATAAAGCGTGAATAGGCAAATCCATGTATTCCCAGTTGTTGTCCCAAGCAAACAAGAAAAACATTTCACACTTCACAATTAATACAGTGTCCCTTTGTCCCAGCACATGAAAGAGCTAGTTAAAAGAAATAAATTAAGAAATAGCTATGTTTTTATGAAAGTTTGGAATTTTAAAAAATGTTCAATATATTTTCACTTTATTTTTGGTAATTGAATCTTTTCCACCAGTTCCAACCACACAACACGGTCAGCAAAGGACAGGTAAGATTTAAAAGGGCAATGTGTTGTGTGCTCCAGCCGCCTGTTCTCAAATTAAAATGTATTAATGTAATGAAAAACTGCTAATAAACCTTGGACCCTTTGCCCTCAGGCAGTAAAGACCAGTGCCTGTTTACAGACTGAAACTGACCAGAATTTATCCCAAGTTATCAGTCTGTAAGTAGTTGATATATAGCTTCATCGACATTCTGATTCCAATAGTGACAGCTTTAGCCTCTTCCTACTGGGTGTTTCTGGTCTATCTACCACCACAACATCACCTTAGGGTTAAAAAAGTAACTTAGAACTCCAGATGGATCTCCAGAAGATCAAGACCTGCAATGTTTCAGGCTCTGGCCATTTTCTGTGCTACTGGAAGTTGAACAAAGAAGGTGGGAAGTGCGATGATGGAGTCAACTTGAGAACTGATAAAGCACAAAGGCTTTGCTGTTACTTCTAGTCCTGGCTGAATGCAGAGATGGGCTCATGCCCAAGGGATGTGGTACGTGCTTTCACTGGGCATGACCACAGGGACTCAGACAAGCACAAGCAGCAGATCCCTTTATCTGAGGGAGTGTTGGCTGGTGATGGTAAGGGGGCTGCTGGTGGCCAATGCAGATCACTGAGGGAGTGTTGTTTGGTGATGGCTGTAGTGGTCAATGCCCTGGAAAGACACAACTCCTTTGTCCCAGGAGCACAGAAGACCTTTTAGGCAGTAAGTGAACAAAACTGAAGACCCCAGTGCCAACAAGGAGAGACAGAATTTGACTGGTTTCATGAGGGTTATGTGTTTCTTTCTATAAACATTTATGTACCAGTTTTAGCATTTATTTGATAAATACACAGTGTTCTTTTGTTATTACTTACACTGCAGCTAAGCCAAACGTTGAAAGGTGGATCAAAAGAAAGGAATTCTGTGTTTTTCTGCTACCTCTCCCCTTCTTTTGTGTCTTTGCAAGTCTATAGTTTTTTATACACAGATATAATGTAGCTCAACTGAGTCACAACCAGTACAGCCAGGATGTGTACTCTGAACTGAACTGTGTCCTCTGCTGATTTTGGCCCTTTTAAGCGTACAGATTTTATCCCTAGGTTCACTCAGAATTTTGTAGTAAAGAGGATCTCTGAGAACCGAAAAAAAAGTTGCTTGATTTATTCATCATTCTTCTTATCTGCCTCTGTGGTCTTTAGTCTTACTCTTCGCACTCATGTACAATACTGTCCAAACTAGCCAAAAGTCACTATTGTGAAACTACACAGGCAGGTGACAATCACTATTGATAAAAAACTTGGCTTACCTGTTCCAATTCTTCATTTTTAATCCATTTTTACTTGCTCATCACATCCATTTTCTTGCTGGCATATTACTCTTACTTTACTACTGATTAACATCCTATTGAGTCTTCTAGGAACCCAGAATTTCTCCTTACCCAGGTAATAACACAACACAACCTGAAAGAGGGGAGACTGAGATGAGATCTTAGGGAGAAATGTTTTCCTGTGAGGGTGAGGAGGCCCTGGTCCAGGTTATCCAGAGCAGTGGTGGCTGCCCCATCCCTAGATGTGTTCAAAGCCAGGTTGGATGGGGCTTGGAGCAACAGAATCCATGGCAGGGGTGGAACTGGATGGCTTTGAGGTCCCTTCCAACCCAAACTATTCCATGATTCTATAATTCTATGATGACATAACATAACGCAACACAACACCATGAAGCAGTGGTGCTTACCCTACAGGCATGCTTGTCCTCCAGAAGCTTACAGGAGTTGCAGGCTTGCTAGAGCTTTCAGGGCCATAAATGCTTCGTATTATTCAACACACACTTACCCCTCAAATTCCAAACCCCACTTTCCCATGCAATTCAGCTTTCCATAGCTGGCTTGGGATACTGATGTTTGCATGGGAAAAATATAAACTGAGACTTTGCAGGACACTTTAAACTTCTGTAAACTGAGTGGGTGCCCATAAAAGAGAGATGCATGGAAGTGCTGGAGCTCAGTACTCACATCACTGTAGCTGCCATGGTCAGACACTTTCTGCCCTGACCATGTCAGGTCTAAGGGCTTTTCTATTTCTCCCAGCTCAGATAGAAAGAGAAGGAATCCTCTCCTCCTACCACCCAACAAGCTGTCTATAGGATTACAGATGCATCCTCCAGACCAAGTATCACAGCCTCTTGACTAGGCTGAAGCCTAGGACAGGTTAGCAGCAGACGTGCCTCTATGTGTTAATTAAGCCAAACACCGTCTCTGGCCGCTCACCACGATGCGGAGCAGTGATCAGCTGCAATAACCCCAGCCCCCATACGGCAGCAGTGAAAGCCCAGCGCTCAATGAAGACGCTGGGAGTTCTTAAGACATCTTTTCAAAGAGATTAAACAGCCCCCACATTGGATTAGAAAGATGATGCCTGACACATTTAGTTTCCGTTACCTTTTGTGTACCCGCTCAGTGCACAGACCTGTACCAAACAGTGCATTATAATGCAGATTTCCTTGAATCCCTCTGGGATTTCACAGAATCCATAAGACTCTCACAGCAGGAAGCTCTATTATTAAGCTATCTGCACACATCACCCAGTAAGCTGTGCCTAAGGGCCATCTAGAGGACGCTGAGCTACAAGAAAGTGGAGGGGTCAGGGGTTTGTGGTGAGAAAAAGAACTTTAATCTCAGGATGCCTGTAAGTGGGGGGTGCAGAAGCGCTTTAGCATTCCTCAGTTTTCCCTGTTCCTCCACTTACTGAAGCATGTGGTGGAGTAAATTAGAGGAATTCTCAGGGCGGATTGTCCAGTCAGGAAAAATTCTTTGTTGCCAGAGGAACGGCTTCAACTGAAAATGACAAAGAATAGATAAGAGTGAGCAGAACGACCCAATAAAACAACGCCAAGAAGTTCCATTCAGGGAAAATAATTTAACATACTTCTCCCTTCCAGTTCAAGGAAAAGAAGGCTCCAGTGATATTTCCAAGAGAAATGTGCATTTAGTAGCTCTCATACACTTCCTTGAAGGAAACCGCTCAAAAATCTGCACCCTCTTTTGAGAAAAAGGGGCACAGGAAAGAAATAATCAGGCAAATCGTTTATCTCATGTACAATATGGAGAAGGAACAATTTCTGCCTTCAGCTCATGACCACAGAGTTATTTTGAGGGAGGTCTGCAATTTAAGCCATGCCGTTTTCTTATTTTTACTGGCACAGAAGCAGCAAAAGGTTGTGTGTGGAAGAGAAAGACTTTTCTGCCTCCGCTAGGAATGCCAGCACTCGGGCTCGGCTGGAGAGAGGAGACAACCCGCCACGCAGGCTCCGGTCCCTGCTGCCACTGAGCTGGATTAAAATGAAAGCTTTGCCCAAGAAGCCAATCAAACTCCATTTTCTTCAATAAATAAATGAATGAATAAATAAAAAGTCAAACTAAGACCCAAGTTTATCCCTCAGCCCTTTCAAATCTTCTTCCCCGAGCCTTCATTCAGAAGGAACACCAGCCCGATGGCAGATTCTCAATAGCTTTGCTGCTCTATGTGCCAATGCAAACAAGCAAGGGGGAACTTGCAAAGCCCTCCTTACAAGTTTTGCATAACACAAACAGAAACAGGTCTTTCTACACACCTAAAATGTAAAAAAAAAAAGCTTGCTTTTCAGACTCCATACCATTCTTCCTTGCCCTTGATTCAGTTTCACACCCTGAGACAAGCTGGCAGGCAGAAATGTTAGTTTAGCTGCCGTACCCTGAAAAAGAAATAAAAGCAGAATGGTTCATTTTCTTCACTTGAGATGCAGAGAGACTTTGTCATAGACAAAGCTTTAAAAATAAAGGAGTGGAGAACGCTTTATCCATTTATTCACAGCCGTCAATTGAATTCAATAAGAACTAGAGAAGTTAATTTTTCAGAACAAATCCTTCAAAGCCTAGACAAAGTCAGACCAGGCAGAAAGTCACCATTTCAGGAGCTTTGCAAGGGACTCCTGGTGCATCTTCATGTCAATTTATTGATTCTTCTCCTTTCATACACCTTCATATGCCCATTCTGGATTCCTTCACACAAGCAGATACGACTACTCAGCTTTAGAGGCTCTCAGTCTACCAAGATCTAAAATGGAATGGAAGGTGTTTCTTCCAAGCCAAAGAATGAGCAGAGGGCAGGAGCCCTGTATTACTCTATCTACAACCTCATGACCACTGGTAGGAGATTTAGCCACTGCATTTAGTTATGCTATCTTACAACACAATCATAAAGTTTATAAAATCTCCTTGATAATAAAGCATGATGCTTTCATTCTCTAGCTGTTAGTAGCACAGATCCTGCTTAAAGGGTTTCCTTTCTGGTTTTTTTCTGTCTGACCGATCCTTATGAATGACTCTTCAGTAACATTGCCTTCAACATGTGCATTTTGTTTTTTAAACCCTCGTACATTGCAAATTAAGCCAGTGGAATTCACAAGCGGCTCACGGGAGGTGTAAAAAAGAGAGCTATTGTATCACAATTGATTTATGACCATCTTTAAGACTCCACCTTGGCTGCACTTTGCTCAGGGAAACCTGTGATGTTCAGCTGTAGCAGTGAATAAGACAAGGCTGTTAGCAGAAACCAAAAAATGAAGGGTGAAATCTAACCTGGTTTTGGTACATTTTTCCTCTCGCAAAATCAAATAACATAATGAGCATATGTAGAGGCTTGTTTGACTTGTAATTGGTTTGCAGGTATAGCTACACCATCTGGGACTGATAGCAAGCAGACAAGAAACCCTGCACAAAGCAGATGCTGCCAAAAGATACAAGTATTGGTATTTCAGCCTCTTTAAATACTCTGCAGAATAGACAAATTAACCAAAATGATAATAATACCTGAGCCCTAAGTCACTTTTTCCATCAATATCATAGAATCATAGAATAGTTTGTGTTGGAAGGGAGCTTAAAGCCCACCCAGTCCCACCTCCTGCCATGGGCAGGGACACCTTCCACTGGATCAGGAGGTTCAAAGCCTCAACCAACCTGGCCTTGAGCACCTCCAGGGATGGGGCAACCACCACGGCTCTGGGCAACCTGGGCCAGGGCCTCCTCATTCTCACAGTGAAGAAATTCTTCTTTATGTCTAGTCTAAATCTGCCCCTTCCCAGTTTATGCCTATCGTCCCTCATCCTATCCTCTAAGCCTTTGTAAACAGTCCCTCCTCAGCTTTCATGTAGCCCCTTCAGGTACTGGAATGTCACTATAAGATCTCCTTGGAACCTTCTCTTTTCTAGGTTGAACAACCCCAACTCTCTCAGCCTGTCCTCATATGGGAGGTGCTCCAGCCCTCTAATCTTCTTTGTAGCCCCCATCCTATATTTCTCTTTCAAAGAATACACAGACACCCACCTGAATCCTTTTTTTTTTTTTTTTTCAATGCAAGCAACTCAGTGAGAGAACCAAGAAGAGCCCTGGGCAAACTCTCTACGATCAATGGCTTGAGGAAGAGATGTATTCCTCTTCTCTATCTGTAATCCCACAGAATCATCTATAAGAGCTCAGATTTGAGAAAAATGTTGTGCACTCTCTGCATTAGAGAGAGAATTTAGCTTCCTGCCACACGACTCCTTTAAGGCACTATGGACGAAAAGAATACAAAGAAAGCTTTAGTCCAAGTGGACTCTCAGATTCACAGAATATGTTATATGCACAGTACTATTTTAGGGCTTTTTTTTTTTTTAAAATAAAAATAAATTATCCTGTGGGAAAAGCTGGCTGCAAGTCAACACCACAGAAACCTAATTTTAACTCCAATGAATACAACTATTTACAAGGCCCCCTTTCTGCAAAGGAAAAACCCTGCCGTTGCTGGCAGGTTTGATGTGATATGAACACATATTTCTAAGGCTTTCAAATGTGCTGGCTTAGAAAAAATACTGTGTTTTCACTCGTGCATCATTAATGTTCAAACTGTTCTTGGCAGGTCCCGGTCAGAAGCACTGTCATTCAAAATAAGAGAATGATAGATGCTAATATGGAAACATTCAAGAATTTAACTGAACCGGAACAATAATGATGCCATCCAATTTTATTTTGAAGAGTATTGACCTCGGTCTCTGTTGGCAGACAAGATCCAAAAGACAAAGTTATAAAGAGGAGCTTAAGGAAAGCAAAATAGAAGGATTTTTTTACCACAGCGCCTTGTACAGCGTCAAACCCCTCATTTGAAACTAAAACTATCATTGCAGGGGTATTGGGGGATTCATGGCATGACACAACAGTGAATCAAGCCCTTGCTTCAGGAAACACTAATGCTCTGCAAACACCGTGCTAACACATCAAGGAAACAGCCATCCAAAGGGAATTCAGTGTTGCGCAACCTACGCCACACTTGCCCTAAATATAAATAAATGATATGAACATATGCTCCATACACTACTCCCAGATGCTCCAAGTGCAAAGATCAGTAATGAAAACCAACACTAGCGGGGAAAATCTGTCATTAAACACAACACTCAGGGAGCACAGAGGGGGAACAGCTTTTAATGAAACGGGTTGTGACAGTTTGGGAGAAGCTGACAACAACAGGGAAGGCTGGAGCTGACGGCTCCAAGTCTTCTCAGTCTCGGTTAAGAATAAGAGTCGTCACAGACAATGAAATTGTGTGTTATTGCACCCATAAAAGCACGCCGGTTTTTTGCTGAGAAAGTAAACAGATGGTTGTCTTAAGCTCAGAAGCAAATGGGAGCAGACTACTTACTGTAGACGTTAGATAACTGTTGATATTCTTAATTATAAAGCACTTGCATGAGTGTTTGGCCCCAGCCACTGGCTGCACTGCCCATCCCGCTCTCCTTGGGAGGAGAGAGAAGAAGGGGCAGGGGGTCAACACGCAACAGGAACAAAGGAAATACATCAAAAAAACAGGATGGTTTGAATTTGGATTCAATTCTCCTGTTTATGGAGGTGACCTCCAGCTACACTTGCCCATTCACGCAGTCCAATGTCTCTGTTTCCCACCTGCCTCTCTGCACCCCAGGGCTGAACGACAGTCAGCGGGTTTGGAGCCAGTCAGTGCCAATGGGAAAAAAGAAGGCTTCCCACTAGCCTGAACTGGGCATCTGCAAACATCCTGTAATGTTTGTGGTCCTAGTGACTGAGAGTCACCTTAAAACCACTGGGATAAAATTCACAAGGCAACCCAAACAGAATTTTTCCTCTGCAAGTGCATATTCTACCTTGTGAGTGTGGCTACCTGCACTGATGCAAGAGAAGTCTCTCTGAAAATCTGAATTTTATTTCCAAGTTGCAGCATACATTAAGTTGTCAGGGTCTGGAAACTGATTCAGGCACTGCTCTTGTCTAGACTAGACTATCGTAATGCTCTGACAAATGGCATTCTTTCCAGCTGCCTAAATAATCTTCACAAAAACACCGTCTCCCTGTACTTGCCTCCATCCTGAAGAAAACTGAAAACACTCCTGTTGTTCTTCATTTTCTTTGCTGTGTAATCTTGTAATTTACAGGCAGACATTTGAAATTACCACATTATCATAGATGTACGAAGAAATCACCTGAAGCCCTACTACCAAGTATTACCTTTGTGCCTGTGCTTAACCTGGAGCACAGAAACAGCGCTATTGCTATGGAATCATGGAATCACTGAGGTTACAAAAGACCTCCAAGATCATCCAGTCCAATTATCATCCCAGCAACACCATGTCTGCTAAATCATGAGACCAAGCTCCATATCTACATGCTTTTTGAACCCCTCCAGGGATGGAGACTCCGCTACTGGCCCAGACAGCCTCTGCCAGGGCTTCATCATTCTTTTGGTAAAGAAAATTTTCGTAATAGCTAATCTAAACCTCCCCTATGGCAACTTGAGGCCATTTCCTCTCATTCTATCACTTTTTGGGAGAAGAGCCCAGCACCCACCTCACCACAACCACCTTTCAGGTGCTGCGGAGCATGATGAGGTCTCCCCTCAGCCTCCTCTTCTCCAGACTAAACAGCCCCAGGTCCCCCAGCCGCTCCCAGAACCCCTGTTCTCCAGCCCCTTCCCCAGCTCCATTCCCCATCTCTGGACCCTCTCCAGATCCTCAGTGTCCTTCTTGGAGCCAGGGACCCAAATCTGAATCCAAGATTCATTATAATTCATTTGCAGGATTTGGGCCAGAAGGTGGACCTTGGCATGACTTTCGATACACACACGCAAAAGACATTTCTGAACTGTCACTCAGAGAAGCTGTAGGGCAGGCAGTAGTGTCATAACACAGCAAGACAGGATGAGGGGATGAAGGGACTGAGATCAAGACTGTTACCCAAGCTAACCAGGTTGGGAGCCCCAGACATGTGGTGGTGCCAACTGTCCCTCTAGCATCTCCTCAGCTACCCCTGCACTTTGCCAAACCCCCAGAGAGTCAGCGGTATCAGCCAAGCAAAACATTTTTCAGGCATTCTGGAAAGAGTTTGGTCACAGGACGTGAGCAGAAGTCAGTTGTCGTGTCTGGAAGTCTCTCTGGAAAAGTTTCAAGCCACTGCCAGTTTATTTCCCAGACTGTCCTATCTAGGCAACCTCTAGGGAGTTTGAATAACTTTCTCATCACTTACCAATTCAAAGGCATTCTTGCCCTTGATATGCAGCTCCAGTGAAGTCTTCTCTGAATTCCTGGTTTTCTTTGAAGATGTATCTCTGTAATCAGCCTAGAAAGTTTCCTGACTCCCATAAGACATGGCAAGCTTTTTAAGCCAACATTTCTGGCTGAGATCTACATTGCAGCAAAGCTGGAAGGGAAAATCTTTACAAACTCCCAGCAAGGTTCCCATACAGTAGAAATGCAGTCACTTTTTGGGGGTTGGGTTTTTTTCATTTTTTTGATTTGGTTTGGTTTGGTTTTGTATTAGAAAAAACCTACTGGTGACAAACGAAACAGAGCTTCATCTTCTGGTAGATGTGTAATATAGGTATAAAATGAATCCAGGCAGAACAGGGGGTGAAGATGAAGAAATAACATAGAAACATAAACATTAGGGGATTACAGCCTTTTGATTACAAAAATACAGTTTTAATGTCTGTGAGACTGTTCTCAGCAACCCCACAGCAACCTGAAAGTGACTTTTTCAAAAAATCCTGGTTCTTGACACAGTCTGGATCTGACCTGATGTTTTTGTCAAATAATTCTTTACAACTGGCAAATAGCTTAAGCCACAGGAGGTGGAAAGAGGTGTTTTTAAGGGAAGGGCATCCAGCACCTTGCAAAAACACTGGTGAGGCACCATTAAAGCTGTAAATAACACCGAGCAGCTTCGTTTGGGACACACGGGCCTCAGCCCTGAGTGCTGCCAGGAGGTCGTTGCGCATCTGCTCTTGCCGCTTCTAGTGATGAAATGTTCTGCAAGCATTTGCAGACAGAGGTGCACAGAACAAGAGGAGAGCCTTAACGCCTGCCTGTCTGTCCCTGTTCCTTTATCCCCTGCTCCCCTGGCCATTCTCCGGGTGCCTGGATCTCTTGGCAAGTTTCCTGCGACAGCAGTCAGCTATTTGTTGGGAAGGAGGATGGTAATTGGGGGATATTCCGCTTTTGATGTGCAGGGCAATTAAATCCTCAATGAATAGGGAAGAAAATGAACCATTCGGTGTCCCTTGAAAGCAGAGATGTGTAGTGCCATTTCTACGCATCAGTGTGAAATACAGAGGGGCATAAGGGCAGCCCAGGGCTCTTTATGTTGCAGCCAGAGCCGCTTGCAGATGCAGCGGCACAACAGCCCATTCAGGAGGGAGACTATACAACAGGTCATGAGAAAAACCTGTTGCTCCTGATTAAGTTTGCAAATACTGTATCTGCAGGGATTCCAAGACGTGGCTGGACCAGATGAAAGGTCCCAACTGGAATTAGGAAGAGCGGCAAATCTACATCGTAATCAGGTCTGATTAAACCGGTATTCACCTAGCAGCTCACTCTTACTCCTTTGTACAAATTCTTTAATTACCATTTTTAGACAGATTCTGGCTTGCTTTTAAAGTAGCTCTAACAATATGTAATGTGCCCCATAACAATGTGTTCAATTAAGACTATTCCAAATTTATCCTTCAATCTTAAAATATTTTCAAGAAGCAGCAAACTGCCAGTGGGGTTCATCCCACATCCAACAGCACCGATGTAAAGGGTTGGAGAAACTTTAGCAAATCCTGATGCTTTCTTAAATACCACAGAGGTTTACAAAATGGATTTTAGGGAACATGTAGAGGCAACTTCCTTATTAAACAGTAAGTAAGGAAAAAAGCCATAAGATCGTTGGCCAGTTTCTGTAAAGTGGTCTTTTCAGTGACTTCTCGAGCCATGTACAGTGTGGTATTACAGGACCTAGGTAGAAAGTCAAAACTATGAAAGCCAGCATTATGCTGCCTACAAAGACAAGCACAGTCTTTGGAAGGAAAACTATAACTGTTGAGCAGATATGATTTTGACTTGTCTGATTTGAGATCATCATGGGAAAAAAAAAAAAGAAAAACAGCCGTTTCAAATGTCTGACTGATTCAGGTGTGTAAACCCCAATCATTTCTAGCCCCTGCATGCTGTCACAAATCCTACTCTCAACTATAAAGACTGCATGAGTACGAATCATCTCAGGCTAAGGTCAGCTTCAAACTCAGACATCCACAGCAACACGCACCCAGCCATACAGAGTGGAGTTTCTAGTTGGATGCTGTGGAACATACGATGTCCTCTTTAAATCACTTCTTCCTCTCTAATGAAAACAGTTCTCGCTGAACAACTTGTAGGATCAGAATCTGTTTACAAATCCCATCAGAGAACGGACTGTGGCTATTGCCTCATCACACCGAGAGCAGCGGTGGCCAACAGTCAGGCAGGAGCAGAGGACAGTTAGATACGAAACAGCAAAGTTGCACTATGATGTCATTACTACAAAGGCATGGAGTGATAGGATAAGGGGAATAGCTACAAACTGGAGAGAGGAAGATTTAGACTAGACATTAGGACAAAATTTTTCACACTGAGGGTGAGGAGGCCCTGGACCAGGTTGCCCAGAGCAGCAGTGGCTCCCATCCTTGGAGGTGTTCAAGGCCAAGTTGGATGGGGCTTGGAGCAACACGATCTGATGGTAGGTGTCCCTGCCCATGGCAGAGTTGTTGGAGTTAGATGATCTTTAAGGTCCTGTCTAACTCAAACCACTCTAAAGTTCTCTGAAATGCAGCCTGGAATCAGCTTCACAACATGACAACTCTTCAGCAACCCATTAGGGTCAGTGTGAAATGATGACTTTTGGACCCGATAGCTGTGAAGGGTAATGAGAGTAGAGGCATAAGGTGGGACATGGAAGGTGGGAGATGGAAGTCAGGCCCAGGAAACCCACAGCTCAAGCAGTTTCTGTTCCTTCTACAGAGCTTTTACTCAAGGGGCTGCTGCCTACTCCATCGAAACCTGCAGAACTATCACCTGGAGTGGCAGCAAGAGGAGAGTCAAGGGTGCCAAATGCAAGAGGTAGTTTTGAGTCAACATGAAAGCTGCTAAGAAAGAAAGAGGCCATTTACTTAGGGGGAAAAAAAGAGTATTTGTTCAATTCTGTAAGGATTTCAGAGTTTGGGCTTTTAAATGTGCATTAGTGCTCTTATGTGAGCAAGTATTTACTTTTCCTGTCTAACTCATTTTCTTCAGTATTGAAGATCCCCAGAGCCTTATTGAGATCTGAGTGGGTTTGTACTTTAACTCCCAACATGCTGCTTAAAAGCAGAGTTCTCGAAAGCCTCTCCTGCTCTCCACTGCTCATACACCAAGCTCAGGGCCATGGGCAAACAGCAGTCTGCAAGTGAGGGAAAGATCACTTCAGAATGAACACTTTATTACTATTTTCTTAGGTAGGATCCAGAATAACCCCCTTGTCATGTTTTGCTGCAATAAATCACAATTCTTTAAGAACTTCTTGGGAAAAGGACCCTTTCCTTTGAAGTGTTGCTTTTCTAATGCAGGCCGGGTTTTTTCAGGTGAAAGCAATCAAGTGCTATTTTCCAAAGCAATTGAAATGTAAACTCTTTGTTATGACTGCCTTTCAGGAGAAATACAACATAAATTAAATCAGAGTGATTTGACTACTTTTCATATGCTGTTGCATACTAGAAATGCAACGCTGAAAGATTTCATGTTATATTTACATGAATACCGTGGTATTTATGTAAAACCTATTATCTATGGTAACAGCACCTAAAGAAAAAACACTGCAACCCAAGTACTTGGTAGGATATTCTCCTAATTTTTTGACTTGTCTTAAACCAGTCAGAAGCGAGTCAATATTCAACAAATAGAAAATACAGATTACACAACCAGCTTGCTATTCTGCACAATATTTTATCCAGTTTAAAAACAGCAGGAAAAAAAAATCCGTGATGACCTCATTTTCTACATCCCAAGTGTCAAGCCTGTTGGCCTATGCCCTACAACCTTCCTAACTTTTTCCTCTCAAGTGTTGCCAAGGAGGTACTCATGCTTTTCCAAACAAGCACATCTCAGGCTTCTGGTTGTGAGGCTTCATGCACTGGTTAAATAAAATTAGAAATCCAGCTCAAAAGAAACCAAACACATCACAGACATCTAGACATGATATTCCATTACAGAAGGTATTTGGAAATGCTACAGCTTGGAGCAATGGTCTCCTTCTTTAATTTAGAATTTCCTCAAGGACGTTCATCATCTCGCAGCAGCAAAGCCCCCGTGTGCCAACTGTTTTCCCTAGAACCTAGAACTCTTTGTTCCCGCTGGCTGGGATCTCCAGGGGATTAGGTGATCTGCCCACAGAGAGGCAAATAGGAGACAATAATTCAAACTTGCCCTTGAAGATCACCGTGCCTCATAATCCATCTTAACTGCTGGTCTCAAGTGGGAGGCAATAGCAAGGGTTCAGCAAACCTGTAATTTGCTGGTTTACCTGAACCAGGTATTAGTTATTGACTCCAAGTGTCACCTGAGGGCTACAAGTGAGCCTGTGACCCAGCTGAGGTTGCAAAAAGGACAGATCACTCTATGATTCTGATAGCAAAGGCTTCAACTATCAATTCTCACACAGGTTAACAGGAAAACAAGAATGGACTTATCCACATGGTCTCAGACTGCCAAGCAACTTGAATTTCCAGAACCCAGGAATGGAACCGTGAAAGGAGTTTGACTTCAGAGGTTACCAGGAGGGAAATAAAGAGGATAAAAGGAAAGTAAAGTTTCTTTCTATCTCATGATGGAAAAGAGGCAAGAAGTAGATGGTGGCCATTGCCAAGAACAGTAAACTCTAGAGCACCTGATAAAAGCATTCAGGGAGCCCTATGATCTTGCACACAAGTGGCTGTAGAGGGATATCACTCTCTTCACAGATATCCTGAACACATATTTCACACTAATCCTGAAGAAAAAGAAGGGAAGGGTACTCCCACTGCAGAGCAAAACACTTGGGGGCTCTGTGTTTCATTTGGAAGGCAATGGTTTGCCAAACAGGAGTGGGTTCATATGTAGGACACTTGAATAAACCTACCTCAACAGAAAACATCTTTAGAAGAAGTTGTTCTAGGCTTAGAGCAATGCCACCACACTGCAGGGGCAGCTGGACAACCCAGAAGCAAATGGCAATACGCACTAGTGGAGAACCTTGTATGATGACTTGAGATAAAGGCTGTTTGAGATGGAGGCAGATGGAGCATGAATATCGTATTCCAATAGAAAAATCATTTTTTAAGTCAGAGAAAATGCTTAACGGTTTACAAAGGACTGGTGAAGGACTGTCAGATCCATGTCATGGTAAAAATGGTAACAAAGAGTTTGATAACTCTGTTGAGGAGAACGTCAACAGTAGAACCTGAACAGACACAAAGACCTTTTTCTGTGCCTGCCCTGACGATGTCCAAGAGCCAATTCACTAGCATACTTGGAAGAAGCAGCAATCCAGCCCCAGGTGAACAGCACTAAATAGCTGTTGCATGGCAGAGCAAAGACAACCGCAGGCTTGTGGTGGGGACAGGACAGGCTGGGGAGCAGCGGTGAGGAAAGACAGGCTGCTCCCAGGCAGCTCCAAGCATTATGGAGAAAATGTGGGATGCAGCCAAAGCAAACAGGAGACAGATATCTGAGGTCGCACCAGCAGAAGAGGAAGACATGGTTGTGCTTAGGAAAGCCATTTTCACCGATGCAAACAGCCTCACAGGGCCAGAGCCCAGCGCCCATTTCCAGTACCTGCCCAGTTCAGAGGGAGGTTCCAAGCAACCCAACAAAGCTTCACACTGAGCAAATGAAACAGTAAAAGCATTCATTTTCTGGAATTGGCCAAAATTATCAAGTGCCACAAGAGGCAAGGTGAGAGAGCAGCTGTACATACAAGCCCAGAGTTTATTGGAAGGAATTTCACAGTAACCTCAGTAGCTGGAAAAGCTGACATCATGATGCAGGGACACCACTTGAATCTGAGGGATTTGCCCAGAGTAGTGGTGGCTGCCCCATCCCTGGAGGTGTTCAAGGCCAGGTTGGATGGAGCTTTGATCAGCCTGATCCAGTGGGAGGTGTCCCTGCCCATGGCAGAGGGTGGGACTGGGTGGGCTTCGAGGTCCCTTCCATCCCAAACCATTCCATGATTCCATGAGCGGCAGCAGAAAAAATACACAGCCCAGGTGGCATGAAAGGAAGAAGTTAAAGCCATGAGGCCAGTTGCGGCTCCTTTTAGGAGAACCACAGACAGGCTCACAGGAACAGCCTCACACAGTGAGCGCAGCCACGTGATGGGAGCAAGACTCACCAAAGAAATGGGGACAGCCCAGCCGGGACCAGCTTAGCAACCGCTGGGGCAAACAGAGGATAAAAGAGACCCCAATCCACTTTCAAAAGTTCATTTTACAACTCGTTCAAACAAGTGCATTTCCCCCTTGGCTCATTAGTTCCTGCAGATGAAAATAATGTAATTATGCAAAATGGACTGTGTTTAAATGTACATAAGGGTGATTTTACATAGAAAAGATCAAGAAAATTATGAAGGGGTGAGAAAAGCACAGCACACCAGATTCCCCCTATAGCAGACGGACAGCTAACTTTTCTGGAAACACGTTTAATTGCACCTAACGCATTAAAAAGGTCTGTTGTGTGTTACGGTGGTGCCTTCACTCACATAGAAGAGGCCCAAACCTCTCCAGTTTCCAGATATTCAGCAGAAAAGAACAGCAACACAGCTCAACTGGCTTGTGCTCTTCCTTTTGACCTCACAGGGAGAATAAATACATCAGACACCAAGAGGAGCCCAGGTATTACTCCAAGCAGAGTCTATATAATCGCTAAAAATAGATGCTAAGGAAAATCCCTGTGCTTTAAGCCCTTGCAGCTTTGGGTCAAATTCCAGAGGTTGTCACAACTGACAATGTGCACGTTTGTTAAGCAGCAAGGCAGGCCACATTGAGCTGATTGGGGACTTCATAATGTATATTTTACTAATGAATTTTGTGCTCACTGTGCCAAATCATCTAGTTTATTTGGCCACGTTTGTGCAAATTGTACTCTGACTTGCAGCAGGAAGAAAATTTTTTTACTTTCCAGCACCATAGAATAAAGGGGATGTGTTCTCTGAGGTGAGGAGCACGTTTGTCACACTGAATGAGAGTCTGGAAGGCTTTGAGGAGGGTCTACCACAGCTTGGTTAGGAGCTCTTACATCTTGGAATGGGCTTTTGGGGGGAGAATTTTTTTTCCCCTATTAATTTGCCAACATAATCGTAGGGGGTAAATAGGGTAAGTGATAGAAAATCACTTTTGCTCACAAGAAAGTGCATTTGGAGCCCAATGTTGCATTGTGTCAATTAAGTAAGTGGGAGAGGGAGGGTTTCTGGTGTGCTGTGTCCCACGCTGGGTCCAGGCTTGGCTCCTGGGCATGGCAGGACAGCGGGCAGCAAGGGCTGGCGCTGATACCACATCCTCCCACTCCTGCACCACATGGCCAGCGTCCTCCTCAGGACCTACAACTATTGCTGCAGGAGATAAGTCCTCAAACACAACATAAAAAGCCATGACGTCAATAAAAGTACATTAGGAACTCTATATTGGTGCTCTCCTAAAAACCAGCCAATGACTTTGGTCCTATTGACTGCTTCCCATCTTCTCTCCTTTCCAGAGATGCCTTTTCCTCTCCTGAACACTCAGCCTAGCATTAAGCAGACCAGGGTAGCTCATTGCTCCTCTGACCTGCATAAGAGATGGGAAAACCCAGTAGCACCTGGAGCAGACACCTGTGTTTACAGCTTTGCCCTGTCCCCTCTTAGGGCTCCGAGCACTCAGCCAAGGGAGAGAACACAAGCGTTATTAGGCTGGGACAGAAGTAAACATTTCCAAGTGAAAATTCATTTCTTAGGCACAGTATAAGCAGAGAAGAAAATCTCATTTCATAAAATTTGTTGCTCTCTTTTGATTAAGTCCTAGTTTTCCACACTTTTTCCCCCTCTGCACTTCTCCATCTCTCTCCGCACCCCCATCCCCTCTTACGATTCCCAGAGCATTTCAAATGAACACCGCAAATGAAAGGCCATTATTCAGATTCATGAATACATAATTCAAAAATCAAGCCACCACAACAGTTGCTCCTAACTTTTTTAACCCTACTGTCGGCCGAACGGCGACGTTCAGCTGTGACAGCAGACAAGAGAAATATGACACACGCAGGCTTTCCCACAGCCTCTCACCCCTTCGCCGCGCTAATCCCATTGAGAGCATTTATGCCTGGAGCACAATGCAGGGATCCCTGCCGTGGGCTGGGGACTGGCCACGGCACAGCCGCCCTGTGCCAGAGGAAACTCTCGCCACAGTGTGGATCTGGGTTTCTGGGGTTTGAATTGAGGCTCTTTGCAGTGATCCAAGTCTAGTTGGGGATGACAGAACCACTGTGTTAGGCTGAATGGGAGAAACATTCATTTATCACCCAACTAGTCAACATGGAAAAGAGTTTTGCTATAATTTGATATTATAACACCAAAATACCCATTAAATTCACACCCTGGCTTCTTTCCACCTCTTTGCTTCCTACCACCTTTTTAGGCTGGTTTTGGAGAATGTAAGGAAACAAGGTTTTAAGTTCAGTGGTTCCTGATGGGAGTTATGCTATCCACATATCCTCAAAGCAAATGCGGGACTTTACCTTCTGTAAAGAGTAAATCAGTGTATTTTGTCTTCCAAAAACATGCAACCCAAGTAGAGCGATCCTCTGACAATACACAAACCAGGTAGAGTGACCCACATCTTGTCATCGCTTCGAATCCAGTTCTGCACAACATGCTGCCCTGTTAACTCACCAAACAGCCCAAACACAAGCCTCAATACCTGGAAAAGCCCCTTTAATTTAGTTCATAACAGGTGTTCTTAGCACTGCACAGGGGCTCCCCAGACAGCTCCATTCTCCTCCAAAGACCAAAGAATGCTCACCCCAAAAGTAATTTGGGCATGAGAATTAAATAGCACTGTGTGCCTTTTTGCCTATTTCCAGACACCTGTAGCCAAAGAAAGCACAGTGACTCCTTGGTGCCCTGTCAAGATCCCGCACAGGATAAAGAGATAACCAACCCTTTAAGAGAGGGGCTTAATAGAGTGTGAAAAGCCAGTCTCTGAAATCCAGCACAAGCATTTCTAATGGGCTACGGGCAAGGGAATGATGGGCTGATTTTGATTAAGTTTCACACAAAAGTGAATTAGTGTCTTTCACTATGGTTACGGCAATCAAAGGATACAGAATGACTCCAAAAGGTCCTAGCTGGCTGGGGAAATCATTTGGCATTCTGCAAGCCTGTTCAACCAGGAAGGGGTTCCATTATGTGTGTTTCCCCCAGGTTGATGGGTCCCATCGTGTGTGCCCCCTAGCCCAGGGATGGGACAAGAAGAGAGCAGGAAAAAGAGAGATCAGCCAGACCCCCAAAATGGTGGATTTTGAAAGGAAGTCATCCCACTGAAAGGAAGGAGAATGGTTAGTTGTTGAAACTGTTGGGGAAAAAAAGCAAAGAAAGAAAAAGCACCAGGTCAAAGTCAGCTTGAGGCTTCTCAGTAGGTCTAGCAAAGATTAAGTCCTGCCTCATCAGCCTGCATAGCACAGATACAAGGTACCCACTGTGGGGATTAACTGCAGTTTAACAGCACATGTTATGCTTTTTGCCAGTGGAAAAGCCATACACACCACTGGGGACTTACAGCTGCCATGGCTGGTTTCCCAGTAGATGGACAATGTGATATCTTTCCCTTTAAATCTTTAGTGCTTTTTTTTCCATTGATCGCTGTCATCTTCCATAGTTACCCTTACCCAGAGATGTGCTTAATGACACACACACAAAAAACCAAACTAAAAGAAAGGGCATCCTCATTTAAACTCTGAAGGGGAGGACCTTTGGAGGTGAGCTGGTCCAACTCCCTGTTATCCAAACATTTCCATTCAGTTATTTTTTAAATCATAAAAATGCTGTTGTAGTTTGTCCTTGAGCTTCACCTTACCTATCATCTCCTTGGTACAGCAACTGCTTGGTGGACTGTCACCACCCTGCAGCACTCGTGGTAGTTCTTTGCCCTTACAGTCCCTTGTCTGAGGATGTCAGAGTTCCTAGGGGAGCTGATTAAATATCATTCCTTGTTGTAAAAGAAGGAAGAGTAGTGCCTTCAAAAGATTAATTGCACTTCTCCTGGAGCTGACAGAACCAGAGGGGCAAGACATGGACTTTTTGTTACTTTTTAATTTGCACAAATGCATTGGATACTGACTGTCTTAGCTCCAACTCCATTGTTGTCTTACCTTCCTCAAAATTCTTCCAGACAGTTCGATAAACAAATTGTGAACCGGACCAGCATCCCTAGTTCTTTCTATGGTGCCATCGATAGAACACACTCTTTGAGTACAGATTTCCCGAATACGAGGGGGGAAAATCCATTTATATAGCAGCTGCACACTGCGTATGTGCTATGTTTATAGAAAGAGTAAACAGAAAACCAGGCACATTTGGTTTTCATTCACTTCGACTGACCCGAGAAGCCCTGCCCAGAGAGAATTCTCAGGTCAGCCTATAAATTTTCGAATAAGCGTGCATGATTTTCACTGCATGGCCTCTGTTAAAAAAAGCCAGAGTTGTGCAGGGAAGGGTTTCTGAGCAGCTATCAGATAAAGACACTGGCACACAACTGTCACAGTTGTGGACTGTTCCCTGGTGTATCCACACACGCCACAGTGCAGTGCAACAGTCCATCTAAAATCCTACTGCTTCCTACAGAAGCACCTCATGTCATGGGAGACAAGAATTAGAGGCTCAGAGATAACAGTGAACAATATCTTACCCTCTAAAGAGCCACAGTGAAGACAACAGATGAAATCATGGGTCCAGTTAGCACTCAACCCAGCTATCGCAGTTTGATACATGATTACAGCTTCAAGGAAAACAGTCCCACTCCTTCCCCTCACCACATTTTTAAGCAAGTTGAAGGGGGTTTGGTCATAGAAGACCAAATTCTTATCTTCATTGTTTATGCCAACATAAATCTGGATAATCCTGAAGCAGGTACCAAAACACGGTCCTATTCACTACAATGTCCTATTCAATTATGTGGTAATGTTTTAATGCCTCTATAACAAATCACAGTGCTGATGGCATCCTGGCTCTCATGAAGTTCACCTCATCAAAACATTCCCCGTCTGCTTAGCCTTAAGCATCTGTTTACATGGGCTGCTGAGCCCAAGCTGTGCAGTGCAACCATTCCCAACAAGAAGTGTCCTTTTCCGACAGAGATAGGCTCATCTACAGTGGCTGGGGTTGAGCCTGTGCGGTCTGTGACGTGTGGGTCTTTGTACGTGGTTTAGTTCTGCGTTTTACTTCACTGGCACAAAGAACGACAACTTTGACTTACCATTAAAGCAACCACTGTAATTAAACAATGTAAAGGATGCAAACATAAGATGTCCCCATCACATAACTACAGAACCTGCTTCTGTTCCCCTGCCACCCCCCTGATTTCACAGTGCTAACACCTCAGTATTTTGACTTTGCTCTTTGGGGTTTCTTTTCTTTGTTTCATTGCCTTTTCATTGACAATCATGATGATTTTGGTATTATTTTAAACAATGTTTATGTGGTACCCAATTCAAGACTCTTATATTGCTTTGAAATTTGAAAACCCTACATGCCCTTTCAACAAAGACAGAGCTGGAAGCAGAGGACAGCCCTGACATACACCCCTTTATCTGAACTCCCCAAACTCAAGCCTGCTACTCTCAGGAATATTCCACCGTGGAGATGATACTGATGAAACTCAGTCAAACACAAGAGCAATCGCTANATGGGCAATCCTCATTCTTTTTGTGTACTCTGAAATGTAGGAAACACAGATGCTGTCTGTTTAAACTGTCAAACAAGTTTCCTGATGGTAGCTCTCATGTATGCTACAGACTTGTTGGTTTAACAAATATTGTGGACATAAAGTTGGAACACGTGTGCAAAATATTCCAAGCTATAAACATCAGAATCACGAGAAGTTTGGTAAAGCCTTGTACCATCACTGTAACTGCTTGGGTCACTTGGCTGAAGGATTTCAGGAAGGCTTTTCTATCTCAAGTTTGACCACACTCACTGAGAAAGGCCTCGTCACCCAAAAGCAGACCTGAATTAAAACTGCAGGCAAATTAACTCAGAGCTGGTGCATTAAAAAAGTTCCATTTTAATTGGTTCAAGTTAACAACAAGAGAAATCCTGCATATAATTTATAGCTTTACTTATTAGCATAGTCCTTGAAGAACAGAATTAACTTGGCAAGGACACTGAGCGATCTCAGATACCACATCTAACAGGCAGGTGCCATCCTTCCACACACATTTCCAAAGGTAAAGTGGTTGAGAAGTATGACTAGCATGAGGTCTTGAGGTCTTTACGGGTTTGACCCAGCAGAGCTAGTGTGGGAGGTGTGCAGCAGGGGAAAGGGACATGGCCATGGGCAAGAACCTCCACAGCAGGGATGAAATCACACAATGCATGGTTTTTCTGCAGAACTCCTGAAGTCAGAGGCAACATGGCTAAGACAAACCATTGAGGTTATAAATTCATGTTACACCCTAACTTCAGCCTTTTAAGGAGGACAAGTCTTTACAGCTTTGCTATTATACACAGTTATTGCTTGATCCACAGGTTTTTTATCTCCAGTAAAAGCAAGATGCAAAGAAAAGTATTTGTAGTACCACTAGATGGTTCAGGAGATTGTAACCCTGATTTTACTCATCATAAAATGCACTGATGAACAATGATATAGAGAAGTTTGTAAGGGATCTCAGATGCCAGCTGGAACAAAAGCTGGGAAACCTCTCTCTTGTTAAGTCAGAAGCAAACTTCTTATTAAACACCCAGCTGCCACTACACAGCATGAACGATTGCAGGGCTTCTCAGGACAGAATTGTTCCCACACAGCACCGGAAACTTCTCAGGAGGACTGGCCTTCTAGCTTTTAAACCCACCATAGCATTTCTGCTCAAAGCAGAGTAAGACAAAATGATTATATTCCATGTAATCAGTCTGTTCAGCAGAGAGCTCACACTGACCAAAGGCTGGGTATCGGTACATTTGATTTCCCTAACCTGACTTTCAAGAAAAGCAGAGTCACTTCTAAAGGTGTCAGCAACTCCAAAAGGGCAGGAAACTGCTCTATGCTCAGTTATCTGGATTTTAGAGTCGCTTAACTTGCCACATGGTCACATTCAGCCACAGCGATGCTGAATGATGGGAGTTTGTGAAACTATCAAAGCACTTTCAAGTACCAGCAAACTGGAAAACAAGGTGCCCATGGGGAGAGTCGTGACATTGTGAAGCTGTAGCTCCAAGGTACTTTGGATCAATGTACAACGCACTGTTCATAGGACTTAATGAAACAATTACAGCCCTCCCGTTGATTGCCTTTGTTTTTGACCGCAAATCGATAGATTATCAACTGTAAACATCAATGCGTTCGTTCTTTCCTAGAAGGTCACTCTGCAAGGTAGTAATGAAGAGCACACACTGCTGGACCACATGTGCTACAGATAAACGTCTCAATTTCTAAAGTCTCTAACAAACTGAAAGATGCTTGTGTGTGCAAAAGAATAATTGAAGACACAAACAACAACAACAAAGCAGAAGGGAAAATCAGCTGTTAAAACTCACCAAGATGTTCAGACGTAGGAAATGTATTCCTCTTTGGAAGCAGGAGATGTGGCGATTTCACTCCCATGGGCAGAGTGGGTTTCTGTTAGCACAGTTCTGCTGTACTAGGAAGGTTCTTTCCTAATTTTAACAAGCCTCATCTTGCTATTTCAGTGTTCTGCTCTCTACCATTATGGAAATAATAATACTTTTTAAAATGCATAATATGAGGCAATTNCTCTGACAAACTGAAAGATGCTTGTGTGTGCAAAAGAATAATTGAAGACACAAACAACAACAACAAAGGAGAAGGGAAGGGAAAATCAGCTGTTAAAACTCACCAAGATGTTCAGACGTAGGAAATGTATTCCTCTTTGGAAGCAGGAGATGTGGCGATTTCACTCCCATGGGCAGAGTGGGTTTCTGTTAGCACAATTCTGCTGTACTAGGAAGGTTCATTCCTAATTTTAGCAAGCCTCATCTTGGTATTTCAGTGTTCTGTTCTCTCCCGTTATGGAAATAATAATACTTTTTTAATACATAATACGAGGCAATACAAAAAAACCTTAGATTTAATAAATTAAAAGAGGATGTGTACGCTCCAATTTAACCACACTGCGCTTGGATTCCTAGGACATCTCTTAGGTCATGCAGCCCATGAATACCAGAGGTTTTAGGGGATCACCACCTGGAGCAGTTCTTGATTTGGAGTGATAGGGGTCAGTAATGAGATGGGACATTTTGCATGTAGCTGAAGCTACTGGGGTAAAACTGCAGACTACACACCAGTCAAGGTGCACTGTTATCCCAGTGGCTTGGCTACCAGGTCCCACCTGGGGTCCCTACCTTTTATCCATGCAAATGCCCTTCTCTTCCCAACCAGATACTTAAGCTGCTGAAGTTTTTTGCCAGACTGTTGCCATATTTATTTGTGCAGAGAAGGCAGCGACTTGTGTATCCCCTAATTACAACTTGGTAAGGAGGTGCTAATTTATTTCTGGAAGAAATGTGCTGACAGCTTCCAAATTAAAGAAGGAAGCGACAGAAGTCCTGCTGTCTCACAGTGCCATGGAATGTCCCTGTTTCATGTAAGAATGGTGATGCCTCTCAGAAAAGAGCTTGAAGAAAACAGAGGGAACAAGCAATAAAGGTTAGCATAAAGCTAACAAGCTCTAATGATGCTCACAAACCAACAAGACTATAAAATATAATCTATGATATGATGATAGAATTTTAAGCAAGAAAAACATTATACAGTAAACAGGAAATCATAGAATCATTGGTTGGAAGGGACCTCAAAGCCCACCCAGTCCCACCCCTGCCTTGGGCACAGGCACCTCCCACTGGATCAGAGGCTCCGAATCCCATCCAGCCTGGTCTTGAACACCTCTAGGGATGGGGCAGCCACCACTGCTCTGGGCAACCTGGGCCAGGGCCTCCCCAAAGACCAGCAAGGGAAAAGTCTCCTCCTCTTCCCTGATGTACAGGGTGAGCCTTAGGGCATCACCATCTCTTGAGCAGAAGCCCAACAACTGGAGCAGGATGCTCTTCTGAACCCCAGTTCCTCCAAGATTTCTACCTTGCTCCTGGAAAGCAGTTTCTCGCTCCCTTCACTGAAGCCAGCTTAGAAAGGAGGATTTACAACACATCTGGGATTTTACAGACTGCAAAAATTCAAGGATGAGGATAATCTCAGTTTAAGGACACTTGCAGCAGCTGTCACAGCAAAGGCTCCTCCAGGTTTCTGGGCACAGCAATAATGTGGTTGGATGAAAAATTATAAACAATTTACAGTTAGGATCCTTGCTTTTGCAACTCATCGCTCTTTGACCGCTTTCACCTTGAGCCATCCAGACTAACATATTCCCAAAAGAAATGGGTTGCAATGCCCTTGGCAATAAAGAAAAGCATTGCAGTCACCTGACCTCTAAGTCCACTGTTAGAAATGTGATTTTGACATCATATCATTCCCTGAATAGGGGAGCAAGAAAACCTCACATCAAAATAACTGAGGGTAAAAATGAAGAGGAGAAAGCAGAAAAATAATGCACCTCTGATTTTTTTTGTTTCAGCTGTCACAGCCAATGAAACCACCAGAAACCTTGCCAAGGATCAACTAGCAATGAGGAGTGTTTGGGGTTTTTTAAGGTCAACTGAGCTTTGTTTTTTTGGTTTTTTTTTTAAATAAAATTTTGTCTTTGACTTAGAAATCAGTTGGCTTCTGCAAAGAGAGTGAGGCACCGGACAAGCTGTTTGTACCTGAAAATGCAGTGGCTAAGTGAATCGTGGGTGAGCATCACATGCGTGCCTCTGGCACCAGAAGATGCCAGTGTACTTGGTGCACTTTCAGAAAACATTTATCTTCAGATGCACTGATTTAGTTGCTGCAACCCCATGGAGAAATACAAAGTAGCTGCCAAAACACATGCAAGAAGTATTATATTCAACATTATGAATGCTCCTTCTGCACACAGCTTGATAGGAACTGCATGGAAAGGAGTGGAATCATAGAGTCATAGACTGGTTTGGATTGGAAGGGACCTTAAGGATCATCCAGTTCCAACCCCCTGCCATGGCATCCAACAACATCCAAAGCATTTTAAGATACGTAACTGCCCTATGGCCCATCCTGATGTGTCCTATGGATCTTAATTTCAGTAACCATAGAACCACAAGGTTGGAAGATCTGAGATTATTGAGTCCAACCATAGCTGTCTGCCACTAAACCGTATCCTTAAGTACCTCATCTGCCTGTCTTTTAAACCGTGACCCCTGGAACTGGGGACTCCACCACTTCTCTGGGTAGCCTGTTTCAGTGCCAAATGACCCTCTCAGTAAAAGATTTCTTCCTAATGTCCAGTCTGAACCTCCCCTAGCACAGCTTGAGGCCATTCCTCCTTGTCCTATCACCTGTCACTTGGGATAAGAGCCCAGCACCCACCTCACCACCACCTCATTTCAAGCAGCTGTAGGCAGTAACAAGGTCTCCCCTCAGCCTCCTCTTCTCCAGACTAAAGGAGCACAACACATCTAATAAATTTAGTGTTATAAAATCTAGACTATATGTCTCAAAATAGCCTTTAATCCTGATTTTTAACTTCACCCAACTAACAAAGAACAGAGGTTGGTCAAACCCACCTGGCAATAATTTTTTTTTCTGATATGCCCCAACGAAGAGTAGAGTGGAAATAATTAAACCAGACTGAGACATCAGTAGAAGAGACCCAGAGAATGTGGATGCCCAGACAAGAAGGAAAAAATGGTCTGCGATGAAGTTTACAGGCTGGAACGTGCCCTCTGCTGGTGCAGGGTGAGAGTTTGAGGGAAGAAAAAGGATTGGGCTTTTGGTGGAGCAAGGGTTGGTTGGGCTTCACTGGATTGTACTGGAGATAAACAGAAAGTACGGAGTCTGTGTTGAACAGAAACATCAGTTGGATCATGACCTTTCAAGAAGAAATGTCTATGTGCTGGTGTTGACCACAGCAATGATTGTGACAGGCCACTGGAGCTGCTGGCATGAGGGCAAAGCACTCAGAGATAAAGGGTCATGGGGAGATAGCTAAGAAAGCTCAATAAAATATCCTTAAGGGAAGGTGATTGGGTTTGGTCAGTTTAGAAAAAACAGCATGTTGACTTCCAGTACCTGAAGGGGCTGTAGAGGAGCTGGGAAGGACTGTTCCCAAAGGCTTGTAGAGACAGGATGAGGGTGGGTGGCTTTAAATTGGAAGGGGAAAGATTTAGATTGGACATTTGGAAGAAATTCTTCACGCTGTGGGTGAGGAGGCCCTGGCCCAGGTTACCCAGAGCAGTAGTGGCTGCCCCATCCCTGGAGGTGTTCAAGGCCAGGTTGGATGGGGCTTGGAGCAACCTGATCCAAAGGCCCATGGCAGGAGGTGGGACTGGATGGGCTTTGAGGTCCCTTCCAACCCAAACCATGATTCTGTGACTATTAACAACCTTCAGAAATGTCTCGAGCTGCCACAAGGAGGAACCTCAGTGATTGCTCTTCATAGTCAGGGAGGACAAACTAAACCAGGTGCACTTGCCACCAGAAGTCTGAAAAATAAATACCAGATATAAAACCTTTCAGTAACAAGGTTTTCTTCCCTGCAGAAAATCACTACAAGGCCCTCACTGAGTTGCCTTAATCAGAGATCACTACCAACATAGAGGCACACTGTGCAAGGGACCACAGGTATCTCCTTTCCCTGCCTTAGCCTGGAGAAGACAGAGGAGAAGCAGCAAATGATTTCTACAAGTCCTATCAGCCCGCGCTATTTTGCCCCTGTGCAGACACCAGAGAATTTGAAGGGAATACATACTATTTCATTCCTTAACTCAAGGAATGACCTTAACTGTTCTTTTATCTCAATATTCTCTAATGCTCCATTGATTCTTGCTGGCCAATGAAAATCAGATGTCACCAACAGGGGGAAATGGATGAAATCCCACACATTTATTTTAAAGCCTGCAGCAGACGACATTGTAAATAAACGCCGCTCTTTCTGCCGCACAAAGGTTGCAGACTGACTGTCCCTCAGCTCCCCTCGCTCCTTAACAGACTTCCTAACACTTTCTTTTGTCCGAAGAGCAATCACTCAGCAGGGATTTTGGCAGACACATGTATTATGTGTCAAACCCCAAGTGGAAATAACTGATGGGAAGCACAAAAATCTGATGGGAATCATTATAATAAGGAAATGAATAAACATAAAGTAAAACATAGCCAGAAAGCTCTGTGCTGCTACTTGATTGGTCCGAGGTCAGTAAAAGCCACTGTTTTCAGCGTTAAGGTTGCTTCATATTAATAAATAGCATTAACATGTGCTGTACTTCGGTTTGTATGTTCAGATACTGATGTTCCTATTGATTTTAATGCTGTTAGAAAACAAAGCTCTCACAGGATGAGTTTTAAATGCATAAATGTATAAAATGCATGTAGCGGAATAATTTATAGAATACTATTTTATTTAGACATCCGCTGACCCCAGTCAGTCCTTGGATCCAGTTTATTGATGGTATGAGATGCTATAATACATCTATATTTTGTAAGAGCATTTTGTATTTTAATGCCCGCCTAATACCTGTGCATTCTCTCTGAATTTAAGCAGTTTCATTCACAAAATATTCTCTCTATTAAGTGCTTGTATACTTGGCTGTTTAGGCATCATGCTGTTCAAAAACAACCTCATATAAAATGAGATTATAGCTGACCTGCTGGCTGTACTCTCTTGGTTAGCAGCTACCACTGACATTAAAAGCTGTCATTGGTACTACTTGTTTCCCATGGTTCCTTTTTATCTCCCCAGCAAGCCCAACCTCTGTCCTGTAACTGCAGCCAAATCACACGCTGCTCACCAGCTAACACTCCTCTGGCCAGAGGGCACCATCAGCTCCTCGCTCTGTCACACTGGGCCACCACCAGCCTTCCGAGATGTCTTCTCCTCGGCTCCATCTCCTCAACACCTTCTGCAGCCAATGCTTGAACCTGACACAGCTCACCATCCTGACCCTCCAAGGGACAGCCAAGGAGCCAGGGCTGGGAAACTCTCCAGCACTTCCATTCACTCAAGAAAACAAACCATTTGGCATGTGGAAATGTAATCTGGCATTTTTAGTGCTCAGTATGTGAGGTCAAAAGCCAAAGGCTATGGAGGTACAATTCTATTAACACACTGGGTACGCCGTGTGGCTACGATGCTTTTGGAAACACTAGTGATGGTTCCTGCCTGAAACATTACCTGCGCCCTTCCAAAGGGTGCGAGCATGTAACTCATATCTGAAGGATAATCTGGGATGGCCAGAGCAAGAGGGAACTCAGCAACAGGTTGGTAGCTTCAGAATGATCACCTGGAAAAGATACTACCAGAACTTCAAAGAGTGATGGATGTGGGCTCTCTGAAGGAACAGTGAAGCAAACCACCAAATGTTCTGAGAATTATAAAGTGAAGGACAAATCCTTGTGCACTGCACCACTGCCAACCTTGGCACACCAGAATTCCAAGCCATGGTGGCACCGGGCTTCAACAAAGTCTCCTTCAGGAACCCAGAATGACCTCAAATTCTGCCCCATCCAGCAGGAAAATGAATCTGTGTTTACCTTCCCAAATACAATCCACATTTCCTTGCTGCGTGGTTGGCTACTCTCTGCAGAGAAAGTTTCTCTCCAACCAGCTAGAGGTGGGATGGCTTAACAAAAATAAATACCTAGTCCTGTCTGCCACCCCTTGATGAAAATCCCACCTCTTTATTTTATTCAATTCCCTTCACAAATGAACTATAAGTGCTATTTTGAAGCACAAAAGCTTCACTAATCTGTACACCTAGAACCAAAATTCAGTTGTAAAACACAGGCGTATGTTTTGAACTAATATCCCTTCTAATCACTGCTGCCCTCTGACTCCCCAGACTCTGCTGTTAGCTGAACATTCAGACAACTTCCAAGATCATGACATTCCCACAAAGCAAGACAACAGCCGTACTAGGAGCTATTACTTAGTTACAGCAGCTCACAGAGACTAGAAATAACTTTATTTTCTCTGCTTACAAGACAAACAGCCCTGCTGAGAGGCAGTTACAAACTGAACACACAGTTCGTTTGCGTTTACTGTAATGTGTTGATGCTGGAAATGACTAAGCTCCCCACTTATTTCCAATTCAAATAAAGAAAAGTAGTTTTTAGCACTGGGCACAGTTCTGCATTTTCTTGCCACCATTTAATCCTCATTTATCAGCAGAATATAGAGCAAGGCAGTCCTTCTGTAGGGATAAGCTCTCACAAATTGACTATGTTATAAAAGTTTTTATAAAATAGCTTGTACTAAATTAAATCTCTCTAAATTCAATAATTCCCAATAACAACATCTTATTAAATAACATTGGAACAGTGGTGAATTTTCAACTCCACTGAAGTCAGTGGCAAAATGCACAGAACTTCAGCCTCAGGCTCTAATCCACTTCTGGAACAGGGGCAGACGTATCTGTCTGGAAAATACTGCACTGATTCCTTCTAAAACACCACTACAGAAGCCAGTCGGACCTCAGCCTACTATGGATGAACTCAATTTCTGAGTTAATCTCAATGTTGACTTTTTATATCTCTGTATCTGAGCTCAGTGAGAGCCAGAAGCCCAGCGGGCTCCACGGGAGGTCAGATGGTAAAAGCAACATTTCTGAATGCAAACAACATGGTCGTTCACTTTTAGTGGTCACAACAACTTAAAGATGTATTAAGTTTGCAGTTCTATACTTATCTCACTCTAACTGCAGCCATTAAAAGCTCCCCAAGGGAAACGGTGTATCAGGTGGACATCTAAAACCTATGGAGAGGACATCTCAGTACCAAACAGCAGGCACCTGGTCTACTGGGAGGTGTCCCAGCCCATGGCTGGGGGTTGGAACTGGATGGGTTTTGAGGTCCCTTCCAACCCAAACCATTTTGTAATTCGAGATGAAGCTCCTCCAGAACTCTCTGTGCCGACACGGTCTGCTCCCTCGCAATTTAACAGACTTTAACTTCTCGAGGAGCATAACAAGGCCACCATTAAGTGCTTTTAATAATCTTTAAGATGTTGAAAGCCACACTGGGATTCTTTTGTGCCCATTAACTGGTTTTATATCATAGAAAAAGGTTTTCTTACCTGTTTCAGTTTTAAGCCATACGGGTATCACACACTGCACAGGCAGAGAGTGTTCTGTTGTGACATTTCACTGAGTGCCAGGTGTATTTTTCCCACAGAAAGGAACTCTTCATAATAAAATGGCATTTAGTGGTTCTCTCATGGCAGTAGGGTTAGATAAGACATTGCCAAAGTAGATCACAGATACAGAAACTGCTCAGTACCAGGCAATAGATAAAACAGATGACTGAAATAATCAGTGTTGTTGCAGACTGGGCGTAGATCAATACAACACACCCCAATTAATAAAGCATAAAATTACTTCTTAAAATGACTGTTGAAACCATACTCTGCATCAGTAATTATTATAATGATCAAAGAGATAGGGGGAAAAGAGTTAAACCTGCAATGCACTTGAATTCCAGAATTCTTATGTTTGTTCCACATAAAAATAATCAATTAATAATATTGGCCAAATGTTTAAGATCAAATTAAGCCCATGAATGACAGGAGGTGTGATGAGAGCCTCAGGGTGAAAGTGAATTTGGTTCCTTTCTGGAGACAGACACCTACTAAGTAAGAGCCTCTCTTCAAAGGATAACAGGAACTTTTAAGGTGATTCAAGGTATTAAGTTGGGGCAAAAAAACCCTGCCATTCAATCACTGTAAACTGTGATGCTTAGTTTGGATTAAACTTGTATTTAACTGTGTTCATGCAGTGTAACATTCTAAAGCACAAAATTCATTCTATTTATGCTAATGGTTTTGTTTTCCCTGTTTATTCTTTTTTATATTACATTGTCAAATTAAATACGGGAACAAAGAAACTGAGTGATATTGTTGTATGAGTTCGGAAGGGGATGTCTCCTCTGGGACAGCACCTGACTGCCTGGCCTGTAAATGGCTCTGCACGAGCTGGGCTACCAAACTCTCCCTCACCCAGCTTGCTCCCAGTCCTCTCTCCCAATGAATCCCAGATTTTTTAAGCATCTCCACAACTTCTTGCAAGAGAAGGTTCGCCACAACCAAGCAGCAGCTGCTCAAAACACCTTTGAGGGATCCATCAGCTCCAGGACTCCAGAGTTCTATGCTAAGGGATTAAGCAGACTTGCTTCTTGGGGGCAAAAAAATGCATAGATTCTAATGGTCTTTATTTCAATTAATAACTTTTATTCTAAGCCGAGATAAAGTCGATGGGTAGAAACGGCAATTATTTTGCCCCAACCTGATGAACAGCAGCTCCTCTTATGCCCGATGACCAGAAACACAGACGCATTGGTATGATGTTCCATCCATCACTGAATTACACAACAGGGTTATTTCCCCAAATAATTCCTATAACTTGTACAACCTGACAGGGACACAGACTATTAATAGCAAAGTTCGTATATCCGATAATAAAGTGCTTTGATAAAGCATTGTGACTTCCAGTAACTGTTATTAAAGATGTTAACTTGTGAGCTGCTGCTCCATAAACAGAAGTCAGTAAAAATGACATGTGCGCTGAGGAGCTGTAGGATAACCCTCCCAAGTTCTGTTTTGCATTAGCGATGTGCAGTAAATTTCCACGCTTTTTAGACAAAGGATAAGGCTGATACCAACACCCACAGTGTTGCCTGGCGATGTATCTTTGGTAGGTTTGTAGTGCCACGATCCTGTTCCACCTCCAAAGGGGGAAGCTTCCCAAAGCACTGACTGCATCCCCTGCCATGATGAACTCTTACCTTCACCAGGACATCAGGCACTCACCTACTGCTTTAAACAAATGGAGAATGTGGGGTGAAAGGAATTTCTTCCTGGTTTTAAATCTGCTATCGAAATAAAATTAAATCATGCCAGATTTCACATTAGAAAGTAACAGCATGTTTCAATTCTCTCACAAGAGTTTAGGAGCGTACAAATGCAAGCACAAATTTCATGGCAGTTTTAAACTACAGATACCAAAGGTGCTACCTGAAAACATTTGTAATTGAATTATTGTCATTCTATATTCAGTCAAACTTCGTCTCTACAAAAAAAGACACCTGCTTTCCATTTTGCTTAGATACTTAGAATTATTCAAAATGCACAGAAAGGCCAGAAGAACTACTTAATGAAAATATATTGCAAGCATGTTTTTCTGAACTTATATTGCTAAAGCCTTGCTGCATTGTAAGTTTTATTGGAGTTCGCCTTCAAACACAGTACCGTGTGTCCACACAAGCCTGGATACATACATACCTGTGCCCCAGGCTGCTATTTGAGTAGGCATGCCCTCACACAACTATAGTACACATCATCGCCTGGCAGTGCAATCAAGTGTAGCGCCACTGAAATGCCATTTAATGTTTTTTCAACTTCTAAACAATAACATTCTTTCTGCACAGATCTGTCCAACCAAGCTTGCATACAGCTGAACACTAGCTTCGTCGCTTGGTCCATTTCTTCTTCTCTTGTAGACACTGTAAGGCATCACGGTCCTCTTGTGCAGCACCCTCACTCTGCCCAGTTCCTTAACACGACCTTCATCCACTGCAGAGAATTGAAGAGCATAAATGTTAGTTATGGATATTGTCCTTATGATGTTAATTTATAAAACTCACTTCAATATGCATAATGGAAACTGCATGGAGTTATAAAACTGATCTGCAGATGAAGAGCAGATGAAAGTGGAGCTGATCTACAGAGCAGTCTTCTTGAATCATGGCTGAAAACAAAACCTAGCTTGCAAACGAACAGCAGTGTGTGACAAAATAAATCATGAGAAAGACATTTCTGATAGTGATATACATAGCTTTTCTGAAAATACCACTACTGCTGCATTTTAAAATTCATGTTCATTTAATCATAGACTCATTGAACGGTTTGGTTGGAAGGGACCTTAAAGCTCATTCAGTTCCAACCCTGGATCCCTCTGACTGGATCTGGCTGCTCAAAGTCCCATCCAACCCGGCCTTGAACACCTCCAAGGATGGGGCATGTGATCCATTGGGAGGTTTGTTGGGGTTTTTTCCAGTGGCAAATGGTTTTAAGCTGAAAGAGGGGAGATTTAGGATAGATATTAGGAAGAAATACTTTACTGCGAGGATGATGAGGCCCTGGCCCAGGGTGCCCAGAGTAGTGGTGGCTGCCCCATCCCTGAAGGTGTTCAGGGCCAGGCTGGATGGGGCTTGGAGCACCCTGATGCAGTGGGAGGTGTCCCTGCCCATCCATGGCAGAGGGGTTGGAACTGGATGAGCTTTGATGTCTCTTCCAACTCAAACCAGTCTGTGATCCCGAGTCTATGATCCTAGGCTCAGACATCCAGAAATATTAAAGACCAATATGCCTTGGGGTATAAAAATCCTAACTCGAACCAAAATAAGAATGCAGTTAAAATGAAGCATAAACAACAACAACATCCAATGAAAAGAATTCTTAATTAAAGCCAGAAGGCACAAATTACAAAGAAGTACAGTGAAACGCTCAGGATGCTCTCCATCAGCCAACTCTGCAGTCACTAACAAGGAAAAAAGAGGAACTTCTGAAATCATTGTTCAAAAAGAGATGATAAAGTGCACCTTATCAAAATATTATCCATGATCCTTCAAACATGAACAAAGAATAATTATCATTTGAAAAGTATAACTTATAAGGAACCTTAAGATGGGTAAAGACAGGAAGCTGAAGTGGGGGCAAATCCTAAAGACATTGTATGAATAGAACTTTCGGGCTCTGTGCCTGGGATCACACAACTGCTTTAAGATTTGCAGTTCACTCTGGAGAAGCGAGCAGATTGATCTCCACACGAAATGCATTCAAACTCCATGAACCCTGCTGTGCTGTGCGGAAACAATAACTCATTGTGTTTTGACTCTTATTATTCCAGTAGTAAACATGAATCAGGGCCAATAGAAAACATTTCCTGTAAAGACGGCACTTCAGAGCAGTTCTCATTCTCAGCTGGAATTCACAGTGACCTGCAAGGCTTCGGGCTGACCAGCAAACACAGCCCTTTGACTTCACTGCCCAATGCTAAAATCCATGGCCATCCCACTGCTTTGGACAGATTTGAAAGAGATAAAACAAGAAATATAAAATTCCACGTCTATTTATGAGGAGCTGTCACAATTATACAATTATTGTAGCCTACAACCTGGCTCAGAGGAGGCCACAAAGTTGATCCAAAGGCTGGACCACCTCTGCTCAGAGGAGGGAGGACCTCTCCACCCTGACAGGAAATAATTTTTTCTTAAGATCTCATCTCAATCTCCCTTCCTCCAGCTTCAAACCGCTACCCTTGTCCTATCCCTGCACTCCCTGATCAAGAGCCCCTCCCCAGCTTTCCTGAAAGGCAAAGCCAAACCATTGTCAAGGTCATCTGTGAGAAGGAGGAAAGAAACAAATACAAGAGTCAAGCTGAGAATTATAAATGCAAGCATTTCCATGGAACAGGCAAAACTGAAGCAATTGGCAGTAGCTTATCAGCTAAATAAATCAGATTACAGCAATCAATTTACTGGCTAAATTAATTAAAACATGGAATCAATTATGTCACATGTGAAAAGCTGAGATGATGTCACCGGAGCAGAGTAAACACATTCCAAGGCACCGGGGATGGTTGCAAAAGGTCTGACCCTGGAAAAGCTTGCGTGGTGGCACGAAGCGTCTGGCTGCGTGGGGACTCAACGCATGCCTGTGGTGCTGTGGCCACAGCTGCTCTGGGGCTGCACCTAATTAGGGCTTTGAACTTCTATCACATCTTGAAACTAACCCCATATGCTGGTTTTCCTCAGCGTGAAATGAATCTGCAGGATTGCCCTACTTATCCCACATTATTTAACTTTCAATTTCTGTTCTTGTGCTTTCAATACCTTCTGACTATGGAAAATGATCCCAGGGAGCCCTTGTTCTTCCCCACATTCCTCTGAATCTCCACCAACCCATGAGTTCACTTCTGGTCCAGCCCGGCCACAGAAAAAAACCCAGAATTACTTGGCTGGAGAATCAAACGTCACAACATTCAAACAGTGAAGGAGCACCTTGAGCACATAACCATTCATCTCTTTACCTCACCACTGTCTACAACTGCCTGAGAGGAGGTTGTAGTGAGGTGGGTGCTGGTCTCTTCTCCCAAGTAACAAGGGATAGGATGAGAGGAAATGACCTCAAGTTGTGCTTGGGGAGGTACAGATTAGACATCAGGAAAAATTCCTTCATCAAAAGGGTTCTCAGGCCCTGGCAGAGGTTGCCCAGGGATGGGGTGGAGTCCCCAACACTGGAGGTGTTTAGAAGACAGGTAGATGATGTATCTGGTTTAGTAGTGGTCAGGTATAATTGTAGTCAATGATATCAAAGGTCTTTTCCAATCAAGTGATTCTATGGTTCTATGATTCAATAGGAGGAGAAATAGACTAGGATATCACTATTTTTTAGCAAAATCCTCAAAGAATTATGTAACTCCAAAATGCATCTTTTGGTTACACAATCCCTATGACAGTCATTTGAGATTAAAACATACTTTGGAGTCCAATGCAAGCATTTCATGAACCATATCAGAAGTCAGACAACGCTGCTTCTTGAGCAGCATTGCTTTAATGTGCCACACTGATGGCAGAAACAGATCTACTTAGAATGTCAATAAATACAAACTTTCAAATCACAAAGAAGTCTGAAAATCACTAGACCGATGCAAAATGGACTTCATATTACGACCATACTTCAAACCCCATGGTAAAGACCTTCCTGCCTTTGCAATCAATTGAGAGAGTCCGTTTCAGAGCTGACAATTCAGTGTAATTTCTAACCCACAAGACCATTTATGCAGTGCCAGCTGTTTAAGACCCACAAATTAATAATACTACCTTTTATTGCAGAAGCACTGGAATGTTTGAGCATATTTTTACATACAGCGCTAAAATTCCATGCCAGCCACTTCAATTCAATCCAAACATGCTAAAAAGTGAGGGAAAAATTTGCCTTGCTCCACCTTATTGGTTACATCTTCATTGTTTAAATATCGCCCTGCATTTAGAAATACACATTCTGATGATTCCAAGTGTTCATATACTTAATTAGAAACAGATACAAACATGTAAGCTTCTAGAAATAATCAATATGTCTGTCTTTTTCTTGGTGGTGGAACTCAGATTTATTGCCTACAGCCCTGATAAGATAGTGGAAAGTTGGTTCTCTAGAGGAATTTGGTTCCTAATCTGTCAGGATTTATTTAAACGTTTCCCAGCTCTCCAAAGTACACAACGCTGTATCATTAAAAATTATAAACAACATTTGGTTGAAAGCAGAGTGGCAATTTCTCCCTAATCAGATGATTGCAAAGTTATAAACAATTTGTTTAATGTTTTCCATCTGTGATAGTTTTTTGACCACATTTTCATCGTCTCAAGAACTTTGGTGCGTTTACCCTGACAAACATTAATCTGCATCACACTCCCCTAACAAACATTAACACGCGCTGTCCTTCTCATTAGTCCATCTGCTGAGACCCAAAGAGGGACCACCATGTGCACACATCGCTTTGCCAGGGATCCAAACTACCAGGAATGTCTAAACAGCCACCACAGTTCACTTCATGGACACAAATATGTGACTGTACCTTTTCCATTAGGAAAGAGAGGAAGAATAAGCCAGAATCACACTAATTCCCTATGCTTTTAAAATATATCTTAAAACGCAGCAGCCTTTGCACTTGATGGGGAAGAAAAAGACAAAATCCTTGCATTCACATACACAACAAACGTAAAATGTGTTTGAAATACACCCATTCTATTAGAAAATAATAGTATCTAAATAATGCACTACAGTAAATGTGTTAAAAACCACAGCACTAGATATCGAGGCTATTGAAATAGCTGTGACGGGTTATTTTCTTGTGAAAGCGTTATGCACACAAATATGTTTTTAAACTAAATTCAGTTCTGCATAACTGCCCAGGTTTGCAGATTTTCGGGTATGGATTCTAAGTTTTCCTTACTAGAACTTGTAACCCTCAGTTTCTTGCAAGACCATTAAGAAGCAGAATCAAGTCACTAATAACAGGATCCAGAAGTTATTGGCTCCTGGGAATGTCATTTGCCTTTTACAACCCCAACTTACTGCGCACAGCACAATAACTACTGCTGAGCTGTGAACACTTCCATTCTGCACACAGCACAGAACAGTTAGTTCGGTGATATGTAAGAAAGACCTATGTAAAGAAGACAGGAAAAAAACCACATTTTTTTCAGCTTGTATTCCTAGGAGTTTTAAAACTCTGGTTAAAACTTGCAATACAAGTGACGAGACTACAGAAAAAGACTGGAAATCAAGTGTTTAGTTCAGTAACTCAAAATCAGTAATGATATGGTATCTCTGTAAAAGAATACAGTGAAGGGGAGTTTTACAGAGGGATTTGTGAGAGCCTGATGTGAGGCCTCTCATATCAAGTTGTGACCCCCAAGATCTCTGCTGTGTCCCAGGGCTCTGGCACTGACCACTGGACTGATCCTCCTTGGAAAGGAGGGCTCAGGTGCAGATTTTAGTGTCAGTTGGGATTTTTTTCCGGATGGTTAAGACCTGTATGGGATCATGAGGCAATTTATAAACCTTCCTGGATTTCACCATCTCTTTTGTGCAGACACAGCCCCACCAGCTCCTGGACGGCTACAGAGAGATCACTGAAAAGCACAAGACAAACAAATTATCTTCTCTTGACTCCAACGCCTATCAGCATTTTGGCTCAGAGTAGCTGGAAACAGTCTAAAGCCTGAATTCCTCTAAGGAGTTCTCCACTCCCATGCTGGAAGAAGCAGGGTCTATGTTGCTCTGTGGAGATAACCAAGCAAAGCCCTCTCTGTATCCAGAATAATGAAAAAGTTGGGTGCTGACTTGTTCCCACTGGAAAATTTCCGCTGGCATGTGACCTTGGCTTTGTAATCTCTTCAGTCTTTCACACCTAGTTTCTCCCTTCATAGTGTATCTAAAAACCAGCCTCTCTTACTCATCACTACAAATATTCACCTACATTCTCAAGTTTTAATCTATTACTTATTTCCACAGTTTTCTTCCTTCCTGCCAAGTCCTTCATCTCATTGTTCCACCTATATGACCCACTGAGAGATTCACTTCCTTGTCTTTCCATGTGTGTCCCTACCAGCTTCTCATGCCCTCTTCACATCAGTCCAACCTCATTTCTAATGCTTCCCAGTCTTTTCAATGCCGCCTTCATCCCAAGCACCAACAATGCAGGTTCTACCCTTGACTGACCATGTGATCTGTTATTCCAGACCCCTACAGCTGTTCCTGAAGGAACCTCCCTTGTGTGTCCCTATATTCTTCATTTCTCCTACACCCCTCATGCTGCGAAAGAGTTCTCCTTAAACTCTAAAAGACAACTGAAGTATTTTCTCAGATTCCTGTTCAAAAGCCACTTTAATTGTGATGTTTACCAAAATATTCATGGTTTAGTCAGTTAAGGCTATTCCTATTTATCCTATTAATAGAGATAATTTATCTATTACTGTAATTGCCCAGACAAATCAGAGGTGCTTCTCTGTTTCTGTACACCATCCACTCACATCCATCGTGGTTTGTGTCAGTGTTCTCTGGATCAGTGTCCTGTCTGCAAGAACACACCAAGCCAGCACAGAGGAGTCCGCGCATGCCTTTGTCACGTGTGGTTTTCAACACCAGAGAAAGTACTTTCATTTTAATTAATATAATCCATTTCATTCCATTTTTAGCCCACGCTATTATTAGATACACAGGAAGTTGAACAGATGGGTATCAGCTCAGCCAATTTATCAACTTCAGCAAACAAATCAGTACAGAAAATTTAAAAAGCAGCACTTCTCAAAGTTTCTGCTCAAACAGGGCGACACAGAAAGGTGGGAAACAGCTTCTACCACGGAGACTGCCACAGGCCATGCCTAGCAATTCAGACCATGCGCAGCTTTGTCACTTGGGTGAAAGCAAGGCAGTATGTGTGAATGCTCAGAAATCCTCTCCATATGACAGCAACTCGGAAGGTCAGAGCACCCCTCCTGAAGCAGCACTTGCTGCTGTTCTATAATGCATTTTCATAACCTATAACCAGTAAATTTACAGGGCAATTGCTTTATTTTTTTTAAAGGGAGGGAAAAGGAGTTATGAAATTGCCAAACATGATGCACAAACCCATGCAAGGTCACGTTTCAGGAGTCTTCTGACCCTACAGACAACAGGAAAAGTTAGGCACTTCCAGTGACTGCTTTGTCGTCCAGGCAGCACAGCAAGCCCTTGCAACTGTTTCTCCCAGTTCTTCACTGGATCCGGTTATTGCCCTCAGTCTCTACATCAGAAGTCCCTCTCCTGATAAATCATGGCCTATTTAATGGACATAATTATAGGCTGTGTTACAGGAAACTGATTCATGAGGAATAAAGCCCACCATCATTCCTATTGCTTTCTAACATTCGTTGTAACTTCATTAAAGTCCTACTGCTGACTACGGCAGAGTAAGGAAATAAGAAGAAAATGGATTTTACTGTTGAGAAATGGCTTCCTTAGAGCTATCAACTACTTAAACCTTGAATGCCTATAAGCTCACAGCAGGTCTAGTGCATTTTAATGTGTAGCAATGTTCTAATTTATTTAAACCACAGGATTTAAGAGACAGTTCCAATGCTGGAGTGAGATATTCTGGGCTGATAATGATGCACAGGTTTATATCCTGCAGTTTGCAAACGCCTGGTATTCCTCAAGAATTTCACAAAACCAAGAAGATGATGCCCCTTCATACAAAGTTGACATCTTCAATGGCAGTAGTTTAGTTGTCATTTTTGTGCATAAATGAATGTACTTTTTCTCACTAACAAGTGCATCTGGAACACTGCTGGCCTCCAAAACCGTTTCTCCTCTTCTGCTTAACTTTGTAATTTGTCTAGAATTCCCTCTCACCAAACCAACGATGATTCAAGTTGATCAAAACATGCGGTGCTACCTCGTTAAATCTCTTACACAGTGAGCTTTTCCCATGGTGACAGATATTCTTTCCAAAGAGCATCCAAGTGCACTCCCCAGTCCGTTTCCCCCTGCACCACAGAGCTACCTGCACCATCCTCACAGAACATTCAGTCTGCACAGGACACTTAATGTAATCACGCTACTGTAACTTTTAAATCATTATCTACACTTAAGAATGTATCTGAACCTCATTTCTGCAGTCATTATAATAATTATCTTAGCATTCCAGCTGACCAACCCAGTCACAGCATGAATTGTATCACGCACAGGATGGGGAAAAACAAGGAACCCAAGCAGATTTTCCAGTGTTGCCAGGCTGAGAGATTTGGGGTTGTTCAGCCTGGAAAAGTGAAGGTTCCAGGGAGACCTTAGAGCAGCTTCCAGTGTTGAAAGGGACTCCAGGAAAGCTGGGGAGGGGCTCTCGAGCAGCGAGTGCAGGGACAGGACAAGGGGGAACAATTTTAAACTGAAAGAAGGCCCTGGCCCAGGTTGTCCAGAGCAGTGGTGGCTGCCCCATCCCTGGAGGGGCTCAAAGCCAGGTTGGATGGGGCTTGGAGATCCTGATCCAGTAGCAGGTGTCCCTGCCCATGGCAGGGGGTGGAACTGGATAGGTTCTGAGGTCCTTTCAGACCCAAACCTCCTGTAGCTTCTTTCCCAGCTTTCCTGTAGGCCCCCTTTAGTAATGCTTCAGCAGCAGATGATACCAATAAATTATAGAACAAAATCCAGACACTTTACAGACCTATTGTTACTGTAAACATACCTGCTTCTGCATCCAGGTTGAACCTGCAATATTTCGAATGCTCGAGTAGCGGCAGACATTGCTCAATGGGTGTCCAGACGTATGTCTCTGGACACAACAAGTCTGATGGCTTGTACTGACCCTGGAAAGGAGAGGAGGAGACAGAAAAATGAAAATATAGAAGTCATATCAGTTGTGCAAGAACACTCTGGCTACAGGTTTCTAGATTTTCCTATGGACAATAAATTATTTTAGTCTTATCTACAACAAAGGAGTCAAACAGTTCCACTGAAATCCCAGGCTTACTTCTTTAGTAACGTCAGCATCACCTCAGGAACACAAATTTAACTCTGGCACTGGAAGAGAATGTAAAATCAACAGAACACATGTTTACAGTATCTGAGATGAACTGGAAAAGTGTTGGCTTTGCTAACTGAAGCTCTGTGTTTCAGTTATCCTCTACAGCTTGGCTGAGCTTCTGCTGACAGTAACAACCTCAGCACCTCAGAGCAGCTTGTCCCAAGCGTTGGTCATTTAAGCAAACAACAGAGACCAAAAAACCTCATAGAGGAACCCACTCAGCAGTAAGCAGGATGCTATTTGCATTGCAGTAGTGACGGAGCATTTTGTTCATTGCTGTTTCAATAGTAACATTTGCTTTTTAATCCATGGACATTTTCCTGGAATAGCTCACAGGCAACAGTTAGTTAAATTCCACCATCGCTTGTTGATTTATTAAAAAGACATTCTTTGCAGACATTCCCAGAAACTAAACAGCCATAATTATTTTCCCTCCAGCTCCACAGCAAATCACCACCTCAGCAACAACCACCTCCTCTAATCAGATCTTCATTTCATTTAAAACAAGATTAGTCATCAGCCTATAACTTAAGTCAGAAATCTACCTCTGAGCCGTTATTTGTTTAATCCACAGCCTTGCAACATTCAGAGCTGCAGGGTGGCAATATCAAAGGAATTCTTAAACTGAAAATTCACTACACACTTTAGCTTAAAACTAGACATACAACAGATGGAACGGAAGTTTAAGGATCTCGGTTATTTCGGTTTTGAGGTAGTAGTTAAAAGACCAGGTGTTATAAGAAATCACCCTGCAGTCGATGCAATTAAGATTGATGCACATCAATAATATTCAATAGGTAATGAAGGTGATCATCTTGATATGAAGTTAATTTTTTCCAACAGACTATGAAAACACTATGAAGGAGACTGATGTTTGGGAAGCAACACGAAAAATCACCGTGACAGCCTGGTGATAAAGGACCATAAAAAGTCACAGTCACAACCTCTGCTCTTTCTTTGAGACACAACCCTACCCTGCAACACTGAGTTTTGAAGAATCAGAACCATTTTCTGAATGTTTGCCCACTTTCCCAATTCCTTTTCTCACTGTTCAACTCTTCCTCTTTTGTTATTATTTCATGGAATCATAAAAACATAGACTGATAGAATCATTGAATAGTTTGAGTTGGAAATTACCTCAAAGCCCATCCAGTTCCATCCCTTCTGCCATGGGCAGGGACACCTCTCACTGGATCAGGCTGCTCCAAGCTCCATCCAACCTGGCCTTGGACATCTCCAGGAATGGGGCAGCCACAGCTTCTCTGGGCATCCACTACCAGGGCCTCCCCACCCTTATCGTGAAGAATTTCTTCCTAATGTCCAATCTACATCTTTCCCCTTCCAATTTAAAGCCATTCCCCCTTGTCCCATCACTCCAAGCCCCTGTAAAAAGCCCCTTCCCAGCTTTCCTGGGGCTCCTTTCAGCACTGGAAGCTGCTCTGAGGTCTTCCCGCAGCCTTCTCTTCTCAACCCCAACTCTCTCAGCCTGGCCTCATGGCAGAGGGGCTCCAGATCCTGCTATATTTCCCACCAACTTGAAATTATTGAGTAAGAAATAAAAAAAATCTCTCATAAACTGTCATAACTGCACACATGGACAAAAAAACCCTTCATGCTAACCTTGTCAGATATTTGATGTATCCTTCTGAAACGTGGACTTCTGACTACAATTTTCTCATTTCAAAAACATTCAGCATTGACTCATAAAAAACACTGTTCAGTTTCTGAGATTTGTTTAAATTAAATGCAAATTTCTATATGAAGTTGAAACAATATTTCTCCAATTCCATGCAGAAGCTTAAAGCTCGAGGCCTTAGAAAATCCTCTCAAGCTAGAGAATGGAAATGACATTATTAAATAAACCGCTTTGAAACGTTACGCTATCCAAACAGAAACAGAAAGGTATCTGGAGGTAATGCTTAAAGAGCACTTTAAAACACCATAACTCAGATGGAAGAATTCAAGAACTTGGGAAAAAAGATGCCTTTTCAGTCAGATGTTAAAAAACTTTAGAACATAATTACTTGTGGATTTAAAGACCTTGTCTCATTTGGGCCAGAAGGCACAATCAGGCAAGTCCCCATCTTTCAGAGCTGCTGCTTAAGCACAGAAAGCACAAAGTGACAGTTGAGTGCTTCTGGTAGCACAGATACACTCAGGGGTGTAAGGAAAGATCATCCAGTCGCAGTTTTCCTAGAAAGCTCTGTGCCTGCAGCTTGAAACAGAGCACATTTATGATTCTTGCATATGAAAATCACACTGCTACATGGTTCTTCTCTGAATGTCCCAGCTGCCTCTATAATGTCATGTTCTGTCACAGAGTGGGATATCTAAAGTTAACTGCACTGCAGCATTACTAGTTTGGTTAAAAGAAAAAAGAGCTTATTTAGTACTGAGCAACACAGTCAGGGGAAAGTGTGATTATCCAGTCTGTCACTGGAGGGTCAGTATTTATTTTTGGTGTCAAAATAGGAAGAACTAGTTCTGAGGTAACTTCCTTAAGATGTTTTCGTCCACCACAATTTAGCACCTTGTTAATAAGCCCCCTGAAGATGTGAGAGGCTGAGGTGGTGACCCAGAGGAAGCAGGAACCACTGCTGGTGACTGAAACTGTAATTAGAGGTGAACATTAAACAAGTCATCGATCCTTCTCAGTATCCTCCCTTTTAAAAGTATCTCCAAACATACTAGATGCTATTTCTCCCACGAGGGCATTTTATTTACTCTATTGGTTAAACCCACATCCCATGACTCACTCTGTGGAGGAGGTGGGTACAGAGTTTCCCAATGAAGAGCATCGGCACTGTTTTTGTATTTATAGAATTGAAAGGGAATCCACAGAATCTCTTAAATCAAATACAGTAATTTCTAAGGACTTTTTGTCCCCCTTTTTTTTCTTCCCTAAGCAGTTACTCTCTATTTACTTTCTTAAAAGTGTTAACAACTCATCATGAAACTAAGCAACGAATCCACTTCACTTCCCCCTGCACTTCACTCCATATTCCTGGATTGTTAAAAACTTGAGAATCCAGCCAGATCCTGCCTTGGGTACATGGGCACTGCTATATTCATGTTTCATTAGTCATTCTAAAACTATTAAATCATCTAAAAAAATTACCTCTAAGCATACTATTTATATCCCTTCTTAATATTGCTGATTTGTAACATACTACCCACACAAACACAAATGGAAAGAAGACTGAAGTGAACTGCTGCTATTNACAACTCATCATGAAACTAAGCAACGAATCCACTTCACTTCCCCCTGCACTTCACTCCATATTCCTGGATTGTTAAAAACTTGAGAATCCAGCCAGATCCTGCCTTGGGTACATGGGCACTGCTATATTCATGTTTCATTAGTCATTCTAAAACTATTAAATCATCTAAAAAAATTACCTCTAAGCATACTATTTATATCCCTTCTTAATATTGCTGATTTGTAACATACTACCCACACAAACACAAATGGAAAGAGGATGTTCTGAAGCGAACTGCTGCTATGTACCACTGTAGAAAAACTTCAGATTAGCAAAATTGGGTTTAAAAATCATCTTTCTTTGGTTTCAGATTGAATCCGTGCATATTTCAGAATTAATTCTGTCTATGGTAAACTTCCACACCGGAAACTATTTTGTTTTCTTTACCTCACCACATAAAAGCACTGGCACAGCAGCACTGTTCATACTGCCCAGATCTTCTGGGGAATATGAACTACAAGGCTTTGAACAAGAAGCATCACCTTACAGACCATCCCCAAGCACTTCTCTTAGGTTTCAGCTTCTCAAATCCAGTACCACCTGCTGGTGAAATGCAGCCTGTCAGCACACAGCTGTGCGTTGCTCTGTCCCTGCAGTGGCTTTTTCATTCAGAAACATCCAACAAGACGTAAAATCTGCTATTTTTAAATGGTTTTGGAAATTAAAAAATATATATATAAAAAATGACCTTGGTTTTGGTTCTGTTTAAAATTTTCAGGGAGATCCAGATTCTTTGAGACAAACACAAGCCTTTTTGGAGCTGTTATGACATGAGATCAGCCACTGGAGGTTATGCCAGATATCCAGAATGCAGTCAGACATTCAGTGTATGACTTGATGAAGACTAAAAGAACAGTATCAGCATCTACTTCAAGTTGCAAACAGGAGTCCTACTCGAGGACCATTCCTGCCTCTACTGCAGACATGCAATAAACAGTTGTTGCATTAAAACTAAGATTTTACAGATAAATGTAGTATTTCCATCAGCCAGAAGGGACTTGAATCCTTTACTAGTTCCTCCTACCTGGGCTACTCCACAACTTTAGCCACGCTCATCAATTTGTCCTCTGATTTGGTTTTCTCTCTTTTGAAATATAGGGAAAAAGCCAAACTTGCGCTGTTCATAGAATCATGTGGTTGGAAAAGACCTTTGAGATCAAGTCCAACCATACCTGTTCAATGCTAAATCAGATCCCTGAGCACCTAATCTACCTGGCTTTTAAACCCCTCCAGAGATGGGGACTCCACCACTGCCCTGGGCAGCTTCTGCCAGGGCCTGACAACCCTCTTGGTGAAGAAATTTTTCCTGATGTCCAATCTGAATAACTTGGTGCAACTCGAGGCCTTTATTCAAGCAGCAGGAGAACACAAGATAATAAGGAGAAAGAAAACGGAAAGAAAAATCGCATCTTAATGTGTATCTGACCAAGCTATCAAATAGTTTGTTTAAAAAACAATACTGAAAACTATTCTAGCTAAGAAGATCCTGAGTATGTGGTTTCTCTGACTAACATAAATGTGACTATTTAATAAAAAATACCTCCAAGACTTCTTATTTTCACTTATTTGGGGCATTTTTCCTCCTTTATAAAATAAAAGAAAGAGTCCTTAAGGTGTTTCCCTTTACGTTCTTAGACACGTCAAATTTTAATTGGAAACTTCTGGGAATGAGTTCTCCAGTGAGGCTGCCAAATCTAAATTAATGCTTCACACCATGATATTTTTTTGATTTACAGTTTCCAAGTCAGAACCAACCAGAACTTCTCTGAACTTTTGTCCCATGTGAAGGGCAAAGGTTTTAATGAGGGTTTAGTCTAGAGATTACTTGTTAAATATTTTCTAAAATTGGAGAGATTTGGTAAGCGCTTGAGATGAAAAACATTGGCAGAGTTTGTTTTTGTAGTTCAAGTGAAATTTAGAATGTAAAACTACCATGAAAGAGAATAGTCTCAGCACTGAAGGAGGTCAAGCACCAGTAGCACTGAAAAACCAAAACAGTAAGGTTAAAAACACAGTTAACTCTTTTATCAGGTACTGTTTTACATCTGTATTAGATTTTTTTCACAATAAACCCATTAATTTTTTATTAAAAGTGAATTAAGATGGCCTCAATCTCAATTCCCAGCCAGCTGCTTAAAAAGAAGCTCTTGGACTACGTAAACAAAGTAACCTCAAATCATCACCAGCAAAGAATCACAGACCACTTGGTTGGAAAACACTTTTGAGATCATCAAGCCCAACCACACCTGTCCACTATTGAACCAACCCTGTGCATCTCATCTACCCAGCTTTTAAACACCTCCAGGGATGGGGACTCCAGCACTGCCCTGGGCAGCCTCTGCAGAGCTCAACAGCCCTTTCCACGAAGAAATGTATTCTGATGTTTAACCTAAATTTCCTGTGGTGCAACTTGAGGCTATTTTTTCTTATCCTATCATCTGGCACTTGGCAGAAGAGAACAGAACCCATCTTGCTAAAACCTCCTTTCAGGCAGACAGTGATAAGGTCTCTCCTCAGCCTTCTTTTCTCCAGGCTAAACAACCCCAAGTCCCTCCCTGCCTTTCACAACCCTTGTTTTCCAGCCCGTTCTACAGCTCTGTTCCCTTCTCCAGACATATTCCATCCTCTCAAAGTCTTTGTTGTAGTGAGGGGCCCAAATCTGAAGCCAGGATTTGAGGTGTGGTCTGATGATAAATATTTGAGTGCTTACCATCACATGCCACCAGGCACTGGCATAATAGCGCTACACATCTAAATAGATCTACACATCTAAAGGACAGTGGCCAAAACCATGTCTAAACTGTTCTGTCTCCACCTGCCCCTGCCAAAGAGTTAAAGCTGCCCCTTTAGGGGATGTTTTTTGTTGGTGTTGCACTGTCCAAGCAACCTAACACAGCGAGGAGCCAAAGATTTGGTCATAAACCCAGAAAGAGTTCAAAAAACTCAAGGAAGGAACAAAGTTTGCAGGTTTCCCTGCCCGTGGCAGGGGGTTGGAACTGGATGGGTTTTAAGGTCCCTTCCAACCCAAACCATTTTGTGATTCTATGATTTAAGAGACCCTCAGGAGAAAGTTTACACTCACTCTTGTTTGTCATTGCTGCACAACATGCAGCTACCACAGAGTCAAGACAAGTCAAAAAAGCTCAAGTCACACAGAATTTACTTTGTAGCTTACTAGGGATTTTTAGGTACTTTTCCATTTAATGAGTATTGGATTGAGGAATATGATCTTTTATTCTAGGATCATTGCACTAACTTCTTCCCACAACAGAAACAAAGGAGGTAAATACACTTTCATTTAAAGCTTCATCAGAAGGTGAGGCTGTGATCACAAGTATTTAGAGTCAAACAATTCAGCCATGAATGGGATCAAGAAGACATTTAATGCACTGAGTTTCTTTACCCCACTGACAGAGACACGTTTTGTGCTTATAAACCCATTAATCCGTCACCAGCAACTGAGAGACACACAGTTCTGAAAAAGACACCAAATATCTTAGAATCATAGAATCATAGAACAACCAGATTGGAAGAGACCCACCGGATCATCGAGTCCAACCATTCCTATCAAACACTAAACCATGTCCCTCAGCACCTTGTCCACCCGTGCCTTAAACACCTCCAGGGAAGGTGAATCAACCACCTCCCTGGGCAGCCTGTTCCAATGCCCAATGACCCTTTCTGCGAAGAAAGGGTCTTCTACAGCAAAGAAAGGATCTTATACAGCTCTTCCGGATTAGAAGCTCAGTTAGAAACACAAAAAACACCCCCTTGCAATTCATTAGGCTGCCCAGGTGTGTCCTTTGAATCTTTCCTCAATGCTACACCTCACCCAGCAGGAATTGTGGTGGAGCAGCCTCAAAGCTTTTCCCTGTGGAGACCTTCCCACTTGGTCTCCCCGCACAGCATCCTCAGATTGCCCTGACTGAGAAGCAGGGGCAGCGCTTGGGACCAGCTCTCTGCTGGCTCTTTTGACTCAGTGTCCTGTTCTGCCGCTGTACAACATGCATGGAGGATGCACAGAGCAGCAAGCACCACTCAAAACACACTGCAAAATCTCTCTGTCTTCTCCCCCTTTCCCCTGAATGGAAGATAATTAAAAACAATTAATGGCAAGCCACACAATGCCAACTGGAAAAGACTGAAATGAAAAGAATGTAAAAAAAACCAAACAAAACCAACATATACAATGAAGCCTTAATAAAAAAATAAAATCCATAGATCAGTGCAACAAAAGGCGCATCTCTTCTTCTGTCCATTCATAAACAACAGCCTGTTTGTGTTGGGCAAACAGAGCATTTTGTTCCTGTGTTCCACAAACCCATTCTTCTTCAACCAGTTGACAACAGGGTCATTTTCACACCCTTTTTGGTCATTCTAGCTCAGGGTTAGTTGTGAAAACATGACAGCAGTCATCAGGTTTAGAGAAAAGGGTGTTGCAAATAGAAGGAAATAATGTTTGGGGGTTTTATGGGCATGATAGGTAGGACAAGTGAAGAGATTTTAGGAAGAAAATTTCAGGTCAGACATGAAGAAAAATTCCAGTGAGAAGCCTAGAATAGATAGGCACAAGAAGAGATATGGATATAAACCCCAACATAAGGAGATGTGTGTACATTTATTGACAACAACACAGATATAGCTGGCACTGCCTTGGAGCGAGGGGATGGATGACCAATCACCCACAGCCCATGATAAGCCTGCTTTTCTATGACGGCACCATTCCCTCCTGGCTCCTAATCCATTCCTCTCTACAGGAGTCTGGGACTTGGGCTCCCAAACACCGACGCTGAACTTTGTGCAAACCAGACTGTTACAAGCATTGTGTTTAATGTCAGAGTGGAGGATAAATAATGGAACCTCATTAATATCCTTTCACTTGGAGACTCAGTGCAGTCACCATCCAAACAAACTCAGACAAAGCAAATAATCATTCCAAGTAAGGAATTGCCATCTAGGTTAAACGGAACACTTCAGAGCAGGGTACTACTGTACCTCGGTGAAATTAATGAGGTCACAGCAAAACCAGAACTCATTAAAGTATCTACCATTAAGTCTTTCCTGGAGAAATGGAGGAAAAAACATCTCGTGAGGATCAACTGACCTGTCAGCCAGCTCCCCCTGTACAGACCGCAGGTGAAATATGGCACAGCCAGGAAGAGCAGAGTTCCTGGCTTTTGGACCAAATAAATTCTGCTTGATAGCACTACCTAATTGGAGCTAATATAGTCAGTAAACCAGCAAAAATAAGAAAGACTACAATACGAACAACTGGATTGGCAGTTAAGGGAGAGAATCAATACTCTGGGCGTTACCAGATTCAGTAAGTGTGCTGAAAAGATAAAACTCACCCAGGTGTCAATGCCTTCCACTGCAGCAATGGATTTAAAGGGCTGGTTTTCCCCAGGACACAAGAACTTTGATATTTTGCCCAACACTTGAAATCTGGCATTGCTATGAACAACTCCACACAAAGACTATGTTAGGAAAAGCGAAGAGCATTATCTTCATAAATGTTTTAAGCTTTTGCATCACAGCTCTGCATCTCTGCACATTCAAATGTGCTCACTTTTGGGAATACACAGAGATGGACCAGCAGACAGACAAAAATCAGAAGCAAAAAGCAATTAAATTGACAAAAAAATGCAGTGATAGTGACAAAGCAGCACTATATCCGTCCATCTGCAAGTTAGAAACTTTAAAAATACATTCAATTTGATGCATTCTCACATTTATTGGCACAGACCAATGGATTTACAGAACTCTAACTGGACAATTCTGAAATGTGAGTTGTGACTTCATTCCTTGGATGAAGGAGGAAAATGAAAGACACGGAAATTGTGAAGTCTATTGTTCCCCCTCCAAAACCAACCCAATTAAACAAATCCCACACCTCTTTTGTCTAAACATTTCACAGTCCTCATTCGAGTTGTTAATGGTTGCTGGGAGTCCCTAAATCAGCTGTACAATTCATCGATCAGCAGTGAATTTATGACTATGCAGAGCGAGGAATTAGACATGAGGAATTTCACTGAGCTACTTAATTCAGAAGATGGTTTACCTCTGGTTTATTAATATGATCCTGAATAAATCTTTTCAGCAGCTCCTTTTGACAGACAAGCTAGTTATCTCTAATAACTCTGAAAACACCCACCAGTGCAGAACTGGCTTGCAATTTGACAAACAATATTGCTTACTTTGTGTTTTTATGAAAGTCATAGAATGGTTTGGTTGGAAGGGACCTCAAGGTCCACTCAGTCCCAACCCCTGCGAGGGGCAGGGACACCTCCCACTGGGTCAGGTTGCTCCAAGTCCCATCCAACCTGGCCTTGAGAGGCCAACCATCCAGAGATGGGGCAGCCACAGCTTCTCAGGGCAACCTGGGCCAGGGTCTCCCTACCCTCATCGTGAAGAATTTCTTCCTAATGTCAATCTAAATCTTCCCACTTCCAATTTAAAGCCACTCCCCCTCATCTTATCAATCCATGGCCTTGTAAAAAGTCCTTCCCCAGCTTTCTTGTCCATGGTCAGAAATGGCAAGAGAGTCAGGAGAAGCAAGGATGAGCCAAACTTTTGTGGATGCCATAAACATGGAAATCCAGGCTACCCCTGGATGCATTCCACTGCTGTGACAGAGTGATGCTGAAATTCCTGAAAGCAGCCAAAGAAATTGGCTCTGAAGTGCCATAAAATTTCAGGGGCACCACTTAAAACCACAGTCAGTCCAAGGTATTCAGTTTAGGAATGATTAATCACAGATGAATCAGCCTTTTGTTTCTTTTCTGACATTTCAGAGCCCTTTCTAGTGTTCCATCTATCTGAAGTCTGGCCATGCCCCGATACCGACGGAGACTGCTGGAAATAATTCCATTTACTTTGGCCTGCATACAAGTCTGGATAAAGACTTCAGTCAAAACACTGCCTCACATCACCGAATGGTCTTAAACTGGTACTCAGAACTGGATGGGCTTTAAGGTCCCTTCCAACCTTAAACACTCTATGATTCTATGATTGCTATGGCAGTGTCCTCCAACTCACCTATTTGCTTCCCTCAAATTTCATATTCACTTTTTCAGAAAACTGAACTGTCACAGTCACCTGTAGAGCTGTCCACTGTAAAGCTGAAAAGGTTTTTCTTTCACAGCCATCACTTCAACGACTTTCACAACTTTTTGGCTCTTTGAAAATGAGCTGAAAACATTTCAGATTCTCAGCACGCTTCAAAGGAAAAAAGAGAAGACTGCAATTCTTACTCCAGATTTCATAAGCTTTGGAGCTTTCCACATTATTAACAGATATATTTGGTTATGTGTCAATGCTCAGCATGTTTGTATCAACATTCAGTTCTCAAAAATTGCATCATAAAGTTCAAAAAGCAACAATATATGAAAAAAGAAAAGATACCACATTTACCAGGTCTAAAACGAAGGCAGAGAGACACCCCTATGGACCCAGGTCTGAAAAAGCTGAAGGTAACAGAGGTTATAAGGAAGGTTTGAGGACAGATCGGTTATGGATGCTCTTGACCCTCTCCTCAAAACTCTGCTGCATGGCTCAAAGCTGCTGCTAATTTCACTTCTCACTGTTTCATCACAGAGCGAGTCACTTATCTCTAGCAAAAACCAAAGAGGGAAACCCAAGCGCAACTAGGACCACGAAAGCACTTTATCAGTGTCACTAAGCAACAGCTCCACACACATGCAAACCTTAAAGAGGGAGAATTCCAGTCTGCTGCACGATCTACTGTAAACACAAGATAGCCAGGTAGCCGAACGACAAACTGTTATCTGACAGCCTTGAAAACCTCCCCAGCAGAACAGCTTTTAAGCCAGCTTGTAATAAATACCACATGCAGCTACACTGAAAAAGAAAACACTTAAGCCAAGTTAAACAGCAACCAACATTCAGATTTAACCATGTACAGTCTATTTAGAATCCAAAATGACAATAACAAAACATTATATGACGATGAACACTGTCGAAGGCTTGGACTTGCAGCACGCTAAGGACATAAGTGAAAACACACATTACCTTGTATCTCATTTTGGGGCAGGAATGGATGTAGAAACCCATGTAATAAAAGCAGAGATCAGGAGCTTTTTCATGAAGTTGCCTAGTAAATGCAATTTCCCTGTGAAAGGAAAGAAGAGTCTAATTACTTCTGAGTACAATTGTTACATTCATTTTACCCCTTCATATTGAAATATTTTACAGCTACCTGGCTCTTGGCCTGTTTAAAAGCACTAAACTGCTACCAAATAAAAAATGAAGATAATAAACTCAAAACTAGTTCTTTAAAAACCCCAAAGATGACAAATTAAAAATTAATGCTTAAAAAACCAAAAATACCAAATCACCAAAATGCAAATCACCATGTCAGGCTTCAAAATGCTTTTGTTTTTATGTTTCATCCTGCCAACTGACTGATTTGAAATTCAAATACAGTGACTAGAATAGTCTCTATTTGATTAGTTTCTTGTTAATATTCCTGCACACTGGAATTCTGCAGACGTTTGACCTAGCTGACTGGCTGACACAGCTCAGAAAAACATCAGTATTTTTAACAAACAAGATTCAAGGATGAGCCTCTTGTCTGTTCACTTATTTCCATTCTAACAATTCACATGTAAAACCATTCATCTTTACACAACAAAAGGTATTTTTCGCCTGCCGCATGTGTGTTTGTACAATTCTCTCATTTATTCTGAAAGAGAAATGTCTAGAGTCCAAAATAACTCTGCTTTTTGTTTTACTGCCACAAAGAAAATCACATTATGATAATGATTCTGCCAGCGTTTCCACTGTAATCCTAATTTTTACAGCACCTCTAACTTTAAGTCCACGTTTGTATCAAATTTGATAAAATATGGATGTTGGTTCTTACCTTCAGTGTCCAAGGGATAATACATGAGCACGTGCAGATAGGGAGCACATACAAATATTGGGGGTTTTATCACTTCAGTTAGTAATGAAGATGTTAAAGACACACTGAAAACCTAACATTTCAGTTGCACGTAACTCACAGAGACCATCGCAGGTCCATGAAAACTCTGTATCGATAGACATCAGTTCCAAGAGAAGGTCTAGAAATAAGTTACTCCATAAATGAAAAGTCAGGTATATACAAAAGATTGCAGAAGTGGAATTTCTGTACTCCCCAAAGCCTACAAACAGATACAACCTTTGAGACATAGGATGAAGTTAAACCACCTTACTGCTTCATGCAAATTTATCATGGACCAAATTATATAAATCCCTTTCTGCAATTCAAAAATCTGGAACACTACAAGGAAAAAATATTATCTTTGCATACCAAAGTCCCTTAGACACTCTTCCCAGTCAGGCTACACAGTTTCACTTAATAAAACACATAGACTGAAGAGAAAGTGAAGTGGTGGCTGCCCCATCCCTGGAGGTGTTGAAGGCCAGGTTGGATGCGGCTTTGAGCCCCCTGATCCAGTGGAAGGTGTCCTTGCCCATGGAAGGGGCTGGAACTGGATGGGTTTTAAGGTCCCTTCCAGCCCAAACAATCCCAAGATTCTATTCTATGATTCTAAAGAGAGCAGAAGATAATGATGTAAAAACTGGCCTGAGGCAGGAGTCTCACCATTGGCAACTATGCTCTGTGCACAGAAATCAGTGCCTGTGATGCAAAGCTGACTTGCTTAGAACTGCTGCCAGTGCCTTCACGTGAACCACAGCCTCCAACGATACATCCTTGAGAAGGACCCTTAACTCATGTTCATGTTCCATCTTTCATTTGTCTATCCAGCCAACCACACGGGGTGCTGAAACATCTTCCTCTCTCCTCTATCCAGTGGCATGTGCTGGGACCCAACATCACAGAGTCCTCCAATCCCATCAGTTTAAACCAGGAATCACAATCAGGTGTCATTGTAATGCATAACTCACATCTACCTGCATTCATTTGGCCCTAATCCCTATGGAAAAGGGACTGCCGTCTTGCAGTTAACTTTCTGTGAAGCTTTCAGCTCTGGCATATATCTAAGGAACTGTAATGGTTGCTCTTTCCTGGCAAGAGTAGCCAGTAGCGAGAAAAATACACATTCATTTAATTAATACAAGATTCCAACTTACTATTTCAGTGCTACAGAACCCAATCCCAAAAGAAGTTGAAGTACATGGCCTCTCACAAAACAGAGATTATGAGCACTGCCCTTGTCTGCTATTCATGCTTTTAGGTAGCAGGGGGCAGGTTTAACTTCTTCCTGTAAAGAATCACTCAGTATTTCTTGCTGATTTGTCTCCCTTTGGCAAGACCCGTGTTTCACAAGTGGCTGCTTCTCCCCTCATTCTTCACTCACATGCCTTCATATTTCAACTAATCGTCAAATCCCATCCTTTCTTCAACTCAGCAGCAAGAATTCTCAGAGTAGCATGAAGTGGAAGTGACAGTGCTGCAACATGGTTTAACCTCCTTGGAGGAAAACTGGCAACAGCTTTGATGGTATCAGATTACTTTGCAGCTTCCTAAATCCTCCTAAACTCTCCAGGTTTCTTTTTTTTTCTTTTTGAAAGAACAAGAAGGTTGGCTGCCTCTGAAACTGTTGGGAACCCATTTTTATTGCCTGAATGCTGCAGAATTTATAAGCTGCTGTTTCACCAGTTGAGAGACCCATGCATGCTGCAGCAACAAAGCTTTAGATTTATTACGTAGAACATTGAAAATCACTGTAAGAACATGTAAGCAGGGATTATATTTTTTATTATTACAGAAAGTAATGTCATATATACTAATACCGAAAAACATTTCCTAAGAGGACTTAGTCTGTTATGTTATATGCTTGGAGGCCCCTGATCCAGTGGGAGGTGTCCCTGCCCATGGCAGGGGGTTGAACTGGATAGGCTTTGACATCCTTTCCCATCCAAACTATCCCATGATTCTGTGCTCAGATGAAAGCAAAAATAATCAGGATAATTTCAAGTATCACACCTCTTGTACCAGCTCTTGTGCTAACAGGTTCGTCACTGGACCAGCTCAGCTCACTAACCAGCTTGCTAAGCCAAACAGTCTTCAGCTCAGTAAATTAAGTTGCCTAAATATATCATTGCTAGAATCCCAGCATACAGCAGAGATGGAGAGGAAGAACTGCAACACTTCATGTCAGCAGCAATAAACCATCAGATGGACAGTAGCAACTCAACAGTGAACTTGGTGGGAAAAGCCCTTTGGCATATGCATTTGAACAATTCATGTAAAGATTACTCAGAATCACAAAATTCACCAGAGAGTGGTGGAATACACCCAAAAGCTGTATTTAAAGACCAGGAAATCAAAAGAAAGAGTGGTGAAGCCCTGGCAGAGGCTGCCCAGGGAAGTAATGGAGTCTCCATCCTTGGAAGGGTCCAAGAACCATGCATACGTGGCATTTTGGAGACACGGCTTAGTAGGCACAGCGAGGTTGTGCTGACAGTTGGACTGGATGAGCTTAGAGGTCTTTTCCAACATTAACCATTTGAAAAGGATCATAATGAAAATCTAATCAAATTATGAGTGATCAGACTTGTGAGATACTAAATTGCACAGTTTATTAATTATTGCAAAAGTATACGAATCAGCTTCCTAAAAACAATGTTTGTGCTTTATACATTTTGAAAACCATGTCATATTTATCCATTCTGGTGGGTAAAAATAAACAATAGCTCAGAAGCTCCACCTGTAGAGAAGCTGCACTCCAACAGGATCCCCTGGAGAAAGAAGAAAGCTGACAATTCCAGTGCTTCTTTCATAGCTGGAGAAGTCTAGCACAAATCTGAACAGGTAAAGATCTTTGCTAGAACTCCTCAGACTTAAGGAAACTTGAACATCAGCAGGTCTAGTCCAAAGAACAAACCCATGAGAACATCACTGGCCATACCATGCACCTGTGACCAACTTACTTCAGGTAAAAAATGGAGCAAAAAAGCTCAGAAAAAAATTGAGATGTGCAAATATTTCCACTCATTTAGGGTTTCTTCCCCCCATAATAATATTTGAAACAAAACTTCTCATTGAAGAAAAGGAGTAACCTCAAACTTAACATACAAGTTGTACTCACAGAAAAAATCTTTACTCACCGTTCCTACTGTTTTGCAACACCAGGTTGATAGTTAATTTAAGGGTTTAAAATTCACAAGATTAATCCCTCCATCAGACTTTCTAAAGACAAAGGTAATGAGGTTAACATACCTGAAAAATAGACTTAGTGCTAGTACAGCAGGAGATACTAATTCAGAAGACAACGAGTTTTAGGTACTCTGTTTTTATGGTCTCAATGTGCATAAAACTATAAAAGTGATTCATTTCATGAATGACTGGGCTAAGGAAAAGGTCAAAGGAAAAATCATTTCTATTCAAACACAAAAAAGAGGCTTTTCTTGCTGAAACCAGGCAATACTAAATTATTTTCAAGGGCAATAAAAATTAGGTATTTCATTTCTAAGTGTTTTTCTAATCTTCAAAACTGCTGAGTTTAGCTAAATAGAAAGATATAACCCTGTTCAAGGATGATGATTAAAAAGTTACTTGGAATGCAACCAATTAAAAATTAAATTAGAATTAAGAAAAAAATCAAACCCATAAGCACTTTGCTATAGATCACGTCACCAGTGCATGTTTAGACTGGAAATACAAAAGTTCAAGTTTAGAAATAAGTATCAATTCATACTACGATGTCTAAGCAGATTACAAAGATTTCCTCTTACCGCAGTGCAGAGTAGACTCCCAAAGATAAGAACGAGTAGTCCGGATCATAGTACAGATAGACAGAGGACACACAGTAGGGCAGGATATCGATCACACCGACGGCGATTATCTTCCCGTCCAGCCAGTACTGTTGGTGGAAAGAACCGTAGCCGCAGTCTGGACCATTTGGCGCATCCTCTGCCTAAGCAAAAACAACAGGGGGATGCGATGGGCAGACTGGCAGCATGAAAACAATTTTAGAAAGAATGTTAAGACAAAAGCAAATACTGTGAGAAATTACTCCTGCTCTCCATGTTTAGGAAAGGGAAAAGACATTGGACAAGTAGGAAAAACACTGCTAGCTCACTGCATCGTTCCTGATCATAATGTACTCACGATTAGTAACCTCTACCTGTCAGCCCTGCCAAGTAAGAACCTGCAAACAGTCGCTGCCATTGAGCTTTTGATACACAACAATGGGATTCATCAAGTTATTAGTGCGCCATCACAGCTTCTGCAGGTATTTGGTTTTGGCCCCACAGTTCGGTCTTTACTTTGACCCACTTGCTCTTCCACAAGAGGCAAAGCCCAAAGGCAGGAAGGTACAATGCTGACATTCAGTGTCCTGGTGCTTCCCAAAGCCGGCTACAACTGCCCAGGTCCTCCAACATGTTCTGCCACAGCAGGGATGCCACTGCGTCTCTCCCCCAGGTACTGGAAGTGCTTTGGCCCCAGAAACTCAGTTTCTCATTGGCCATTAAAGTTGTTTATAAAGAGCATTTATAGAATGAACTGCCCACCTTTACTCTATGTGAGGGTTACTGTTCAGAAGGTTTACCTTCTACCACCAACAAAACCACCTTTATCTAAGAACCCAAACCTCTCTGTTGCAACAGAATCTGCAGAGCTGCTTCTTTGTCAGCCCACATCATGGAACCTTTTGCATAAACACAAAGGAATTCGCTGTTCTTGTGCGCAGCGGTTTTGGATGCTCAATGAAGAATGTTTCTGGACAAGGAAAAACACCTACAGCCAGAAACTGATGCTTCCCATGAAGAAAAACGTGATCTAATTTATGCTGTATTACACAACCAGCTCTGGCATGCTATTTTCTCCCATGTCAAGTTTACTTTAATCCTGAATTCCACTGTGCTCATTGTAATTATCTATCTAGTCATGTTTTTCACTGCATTGCTAGACCTTGAGAAAGCTGCTTCTCTCTCAATAAAACTGACAGTATCGCCTGCTATTGCCGACTGTTCTGCATTACAAGGACAGAAGGTGGGTTTAACCACATCTTTCGATACAGTAGCGCTGACTGGAGAGATGATGGGCAGTAGGAGTTACCCTAATTGGTACCATATGTGTCAAAAGAAAGCAATCACATGAATAAACCCCATTTCAACTGACCTACTCAACCAGTAACTCCCAAGCTAAAGGCCATCTAATAAAACATTTGCATTTTCATATAGTTATACAGCGTAAAACTAGATACAGAGCTGCAGAGACTGTAAAAGTGAAACAAGTGAACATTTGAGAACTCAGTCTGCGGTATACGAGGGTATTGGAGTTGGATAGCAGCATTTTAAACTGCATTTCTTCTCATTCAAGTACAACCCTACTTCTTCAACAGCTACAGTTTCACACAATATCCTCAGCTTTTTATTTGAGCCAAATGAAATCACACAGTCAGTAGTAAAACTTCTAAGCAGGGACACACTCAAGTAACAGATTGTCTCTAAGGATGTCCCAGCACAGGTTGGGCTCTCCCCTCGGCTACTAGGGCAACAGAAAAAAATGATGCACCTCCTGCAAGCCAAGGGAAACATGGTTAGGAACAGGACACAGACTGGCTGAAGTAAGGTTTGGTTAAAATAGGTTTTCTTTTTTCATCAAAAACTCATCACGTAGGCTTTAACGATTTTTTAAAAAGGCAGTCTAAGCCAACAAGGATTTTCACTCAAAGCAAAGTCACAGAATCACAGAATGGTCTGGGTTGGAAAAGTCCATCCAGTTCCACCATCTCCCATGGGATCAGGTTGCTCCAAGCCCCATCCAACCTGGCCTTGAGCACCTCCAGGGATGGGGCAGCCACCGTTTATCTGGGCAACCTGGGCCAGGGCATCACCATCCTCACAGGATCTTCCTGAGATCTTATCTCAATCTCCCCTCTTTCACCTGAAAACCATTCCCCCTCATGCTGTCCCTGCACTGTACTGTGGAGCTAAAGGAATGCTCTGCTCATGTGTGACCCAAGACCTCCAAATGGCATCGCACGGCTTTGGTCACCAGAGCTCTGCACGCTGCAGTATTGCTATCAGGTCAGAATGTCTCATAAAACATGAACTGCAGTTGTTTCACCAATGCCATTACAACGCAGGGTGCTGCACACAAAGAGGTAATGTTCTGTAACAAACAGAACAAGCTCAGTGCTGATCTCAGGCAAAATGTTCTGGGATCTCCATTACCTTGAGTAAATAACGTTTAAAAAACTAACATCTTCCTCCTCCTTTGAAAGCTTTTCATACAATGTAATCCTTTGTAACACTTGTAAGGATTAGATTCTCTCCGATTTCTCCATGAACAGTTGACTCCTTTACCTGGATTCCCCGTGTGTGCTATTCAGGCAATCTGACATGAAGCAGGTCTGGAATATGAAACGTTTCCCTGCAGCAGGTTGCAACGTTTCACACTCCTGACACGTCCACCTGGGACCATGTTTGTCAAAGGTGATGGAAAATACAACAAGGACAGTTGGGGAGCAAATCCCACTGGTAAAGGCTGGGTTTATCTACCCGAAACTCTACCCTAGCTCTGGACTCAATCCAGAGTGAGCAACATATTTTAATTTAACAATTTATACTCAAGCTTCAGTACAACAAAAATTATAACCTGGTCATATTGAGACAATCAACAAAGTAAGAACTAAATCCAGGACAAAAACTAAACCAGATCATTTTCTCCCTAATGTTTAGACACTAACACAGGGAAAATCACGACATATTCCATCACATGTTAATTCTACCTGTCTTCATACTCTGCTAATGATGCCATGAACTCATTTGATTGCTCATATTTTATAACACATTATTAAAATTTAAATTTTTAATAGCAACTGGTATTACAGATTGCCCCAATTAGTACAATTCAGTGTAATGACTGCTTATAATTGACCTGCAGTGATGGTGACAGCACCTAATTTTCCTCAAAGCACACTGGTCTTTCTCTTTACTTTTAAGAGATATTTTCATACATCATCATCATTACTATGAAGGGAATTGGACTTATTAGTTGGCGTGCCAGACCAATGTGCCCTGCAGAAGGCAGCACACGTTCTCCTACCAGCAATAGGTCCTGACCATAACAACTGCACCCTTAATTGCCTCTGAAATGTTTAATGAAATCACCTACTTTGAACTTTTCCACTTCACCCTCTGCTGTTGATGGAGGGAAGAAGCTGTGAAATCCATGCTATTTCTTATACAAAGAAGAAGAAAAAGCTGGGAAACCCATGACTTCTGCACTCCAGTGGAAGTTATTTGGCAAAGAAGTGATTAATCCCAGCAGTTCCTTTCCCAAAGGCACACATGCAACCTACCATACGATAGATTTTTATCTCTTGGTTAGCAACGTATTTCCTTTTCACTACCACGTCCTCCTTTCACTAGGGATTAGTGCAGATGCTGTGAAAGCTGCCTACAAATACAGGCTGTGTCAGCAGAGAGGCAGCACTGTGTGTTTGTGTCAGAGAAAGCCAGCAAGGAAGGCTGGTAGCATCCTGGGCTGTGTTGGGCATAGCACTACCAGCAGGTCAGGGGATGCCCCGTTCAGCATCACAGAGGCTGCATCAGCAGCACTGGGTCCAGGACTGGGTTCCCCAACACAAGGAAAACACAGACTTAATGAGACAAGTCCATAAGAACCATAAAGATGGTTAGACTGCTCAAGCATCTGAGGACAGCTTGAGAAAACTGGGACTCTTCAGCCTCAGGAGCACATGAAGCAAGGGGAGTTTTCATTAGGATGGAGAAATATTTGATGGCAGGAACAGAGATAAGGGAGCCAGATTATTTTCAGTCGTTATCACTGACAGGGTAAGATGCAATGAGTGCAAATTAAACCACATGAAGTTTGATCTGAACAGAAGGAAACAGGCTGGTGAGAGCATGGTCAAACAATGGCACAAGCTGCCCACTCAACCTACGGAGTCACCATCCTTGTTGATACTCAAACCCCACAGTCCTGGACAGCCTGTTCTAGCTGACCTTCCTCGAGCAGGGGGCTGAACCAGGTGATCCCAAGAAGTCTCCTCCGACTCGAACAAGCCTGTGATCCCATATCAAAACCAAGTAAATAAACACACAGCATCAAAACGAAAGGCACCGTCTACTGAGTTGACTCCGTACCTTACAGGAGAAGTACAGTTTGAGCTGTATTGTCAGCTCTTAAATCAGGACAGTCATAGCCAGCTTGAACTACCACAAAGATTGGTGAAGCCATGAAGGTGCACAATTTGTAACAGTGCACTAATAACTTGATGAATTTAATGCTTAGCATCAGTCAAAACGGAGAAAGACTAAAGAGCAATTAGAGAAGGATGTGAAAACAAAACACCAACAACAAATCCACTGCTAGGCTGCGTAATGTCCTAGTGCATCCAAATGCTGAAGCTCAATACAAGTGTTGTACCAACACGAGATGGAATGGAGCAGTTCAGATCTTCTCCGTGCCCCCTTCTATAAACAAGCCCACTTTGGCAGTAAGATGGGACCAGGCCACCCTCATCTGTGGTTAAGACTCCTGCAAAGCCATTTTCCTCTAAGGAATCATTATCACTGCATCTTTCCATACAGGGCCGTATCTGCATATGTCAAGGGTGAACTCATAAATGCTTGGATGTAGCCTCTAAGACAGAAGGATGAACTAAAACTCCCCAAACAGTTCTCTTTACATATTGTTTACTGCTAGAAAATTGTCTCATTTTCTGCTACTACAGACTGCATCTTTTTTTAAACTACACATTTTTTATGCCAGAGCCCAGAGCCAAAACCAAAGCTAAACAGAATATTAAACTGAGGAAATAAAAACCTAGGAAGAGTTTGGGTGTTCGCTCTATTTCACAGCTAATAACAGCATTAAAAATTCACAAAATTACAAACTGAAATAATGTAAGGTTTAAATTTGATTTTAAGTTATTTTTGTTCAAAAGAGCAAACAGACTGCACGCTACTGGATTCACTTGTGGCAAATGATCCAGAATGAAGAATTTCAATAATCCCTTGGCCCCTGATACACAACCCCTTTTATTTAACTTCCTCTAATTGAAGACATCTGCAGTGGTGCCACACAAAATTTAATTCAAGCTTCAAAATGTCAATAAAAAGTGTCTGTAAGAAACAATACCAGTATAAACCTGGCAGGGAAGTGTGCATCAACATCTATGTAGCCGCACAAAATTAAGACTATAATGGCAGTCTGCTGCCCAGGTTGACGAGGTGATAAAAGCCCTTTCCTATAAAGTCTAATGAGCTCTATTACTCTTCAGCTCTCAGGAATGTAGAGGGCAGCGGACTCAGCAGAGAAAAGCAACAAACCCTCCACACATGGATTCATTCAAGCTGCCACAGATCAAATTACCAGTGTAATTACTATAACCTGACAATTTCATTACCGTCATGCTGTGCTTAACTCTTTAGGACTAAAAGACAGTGCAAGAAATTCACGGCAGTTTGCTTACCTGAAATGAAGTGACTCCTGGACTTTTAACTGAGACTGAGTCAAATACAAGTTTAGCAAGTCATTTAGCAATATATTCACTTCTTAAGAGAGATAAATCACGAGCAGAGAGGACACGGTGCTTTTTGCTACTGTCTCTTAACGACATGATGTGAAATTCAGTGGCAGTTCATTATCCAGTCATGTACACCACTTATGCTGGAATGGTTTGCTGCTACAGAGAGCGAAGAGGAAAGAACACCTTCATTTCAAACCCTGCACCTCGAAGGAGTACGTACCTCCAGAGGAGAGTCACAGAGGAACCGTGTGAACTGCAGCGAGGGAGATTCACCAGAGACACAGGCCCAAGAACACAGTCCAGACATGCGGAGCAGAAAAACAAGGGAAATATGAGCAATACTGCAGGATACATCCCCATGCAGTTAAACACACTCCTTCAAAAACATGTTTGAAAAACACCATCAGATTTTGAGAGTTAAAACCAAATCTCCATAACCCACCTCCCACTTTCTATCTTTTTTTCAGAAGCACAAATTGCTGCAATAATTAACCACCCAAGTACCCCCTTTCAATAAAACAGAAGATCTTTTTTAAATGTGATGTGAGAACAATATCCCCCTGTCACACAGGTCTGGTCTCGGGGTCTTTAATCCAACACATGCGTATTTCCCTCTTCTGTGACTGGCTGCAACATGGAGGCTTCTCCCACCGTTCCACTGGTGGAACTAAAGCCCCATCCCTAAGGCAGGGGGCTTAGAGCCTGCAGATCTCTCAATATGAACTGATTATGTCCAGCCTTATGCAAAATCATAAGCAAGCCTGGTTTAAGTCTAAAGAAGAATAAAAAAAAAAATAAGATCAACTTCCTGAAAGTGCAAGCATGTTCAAATCTCAGTTCTTGACTCGATACAAGATGATGTGCTGCAGGCAATCAATCTAAAAGGCAAGGTTTTAATGATCTGGTGCTTGTTCAGGAGTATAATAGTAATAAACTGTAATAGCTATTTATTTACCATCATTTACCTATTTGATATAAATACTTCCCTACTGGTGGACTCCACATTAAACATGCTATGCAGTTCTGGTCTGTATTTAACTCCCAAACACTCCAGTTCATAAACTGCAAAGGAACAGTAAATAGGAACTCTTAATTAGGAATTTGATTAAAATAACATATATGGACACCTGCAAAAACCTGACTGTTGTCAAGACTTAAGAATTCTAGGAGTTTCTGAGATTAATTAAAGAAGATTATTCTATTTAAAGGGGAATAGAAAGGCTGGGGTGATTCTTGTCAGCCATCCCATTCTCCCCAAGGAAGGAGGGGAGAGGAAAGCAAGCAAGCAAGAACAAAAAGTACCAATATTGTGAATTGCTAACTTAGGACCAAGCTCCATGTACACTGTCTAAGGAATCAAAGCTTTCCATTTCCTTCAAAAGGTGCTTCAAAGCAGATTTTCACAGAGAAAAAGGCAGCCTTTGCTAGATATAAAGACCCATCTGCAAGTATTGACTGCATTGTTCCCACTGCAGCTCAAAGCAAACACGGAACCTTCACCTTCTCTAAGGCCGCACCTCTGGGAAAGCGTATCTGCGGCTGCTAAAAGAATCAAGCCTCTGCAGGAGTTCTATCTCAGACCTTTCTCCCCCAAAACAGAGCAGCTGCTGGTGTGGGGATGAACAGCAAACCTTAGGGCACAGCCTTTACAGGAGGATACTGCATTTCTACAAGGTGGTACCAAAACCAGGGGATGGTGTATTTCCTGTAATAACCCATTTCAGATCTAGTCATCACCGCTCTAAATGACTCAAATTCTGGAAAAAGGAATGATATCTTCATTAAATTCTACAGTTTTTTCAGTTTGATGGGAATAAAGAGAGAAAAAGAGAAACCCCAAACAGATTAAACTTAAAAAAAAAAGTCATTCAAAATTGAATTATTGAGTTATGTTCCCATAAAAAAAGAACAGAGTTACAAATTCCTCCACTGCGAGTGCATCACTCTTTACAGACAGTGGGTTTGGACTGTACAGGCTTCAGAAAAAACAAACCATGTGTTATTAATTTTCCTGTCAGAAGACCCCCAATAGTTCTTAATCAGTAACTTTAGCTTTATAGTGCAAGTCAAGCCCCACGGGTGAGAAAATTGAGCCAACACTGCTGTTCAAACAGTTTTATCCCTTCTCCAGGCCCTGCTCTGCAATCCCTTGCCTTTGAGGGGGGAGGAATTTCTAAGTGTACTTGAACAAAATTTCTCCTTGCTGGGGAGCACGAGCTTCTGTGACATCTGTACTGGTGAGCAGGACAACGTCCTGCCCTCAGATTTTTATCACAATCGTATGCAGAAAAAAGGATTCCAAGTCTTGTTAGGCATTATTTCACCTGCAGACAGTTGCTAAGTTATCTAGGTAGACGGTACTCTTAATGAAGTCCCAGAGAACTTCACAGGACAGTGAATCTTCCCTGGAAGCCAATTAAGAAACAAATACCCCAGAACTCAGTTTCTGGTTTGGGTTTGTTTAGGCTTTTTTAAGGAAGAGTTTAATTGGCAAGTAGAGCTTGAGAATCCAATAAATTCTGAGTTCAATCAATCAATCAAAAAATTTAATAAAATCTTAACTGAATTAATAAATTCATTTAGTAAATTATCAAATTAAAAAAATAATTATTTAATTTAATAAATTCTGATTTAATAAATAGATCAACCTCTGCTGTTACCTTTGCAACCCCTACTCTCCTCTCCCAATTCCAAATTCAGATCACTTGCATCACCATCCAGGCTTGTATCTTGTCTATACATTTATTTAAACTGAAGTAAATGTAAGATTTGCTTTCTAAACTAACAAACTCATTTTAATACTGCAAGTTTATGATGAGCACAATTCAGAATTGATTCAATAAACCATGAAAGAAATACAGTTAGAAGGTGATGTTGCATCTAAAATAGATCAATCTGTCACATAAGCATGATTAAAATTCCTTTCACAAAGTCATGCCTTTCTAATTTTAATTTCAAACTGAATTACTGAACTTCAGTACTTTAAAAGCTTCGCAATATATATGAAATCTGCAACATTTTTGCTTTGGTGTGGAACAACAGGAAAGAAGTTTAAACATAATCAATGAAACAGAGAGGAATACATCACTGAGAAACAAATCAAAGTGGGGAAAAAGCAAGAATATAAAAGGTAGGTTTGATCCACTTCTTGCTGGAGTGAAAGCACATGCACAGATTTAAACAGCCGTAATAAAACCAGAGTGTTAACACCTGCCTCCTTTTACAAGGGTGGGAAGATATTTACACACTTTGAATGCAAAACGAGCGTGGCCTTCACCCAGCAGATCTGCAGCCTTCCAAAGCGAGGGTTCCTGACGTCACACAATGACACAGAACCATAAAGGTTGGAAAAGCCCTCCAAGCTCATCCAGCCCAACCAACAACCCAATCCCATCGTGCTTACTGAACTGCTTCCTGAAGCACCTCAGCCACACGCTTTTTGAGCCCCTCTAGGGATGGAGACTCCCCCACTGCCTTTGGCAGCCTCTACCAGTGAAGAAATATTTCTCTCAAAATAATGGAGATCTGTGGATCTTTCAGTGAATTCTTTTTTATTCTATGGATTTACATAGAAAACTCTTTCATTGAGAACAATGTAAACTGTGACGCAAATAGAATCTGAACTGATATGACTATGGACAAGTTACTCAGTTGTCTGGGTGCCCAAATTCTCTGCTTCTCACAGGTATTTCAAGAATAAAACCCATGAAACCACAGCACTAGTGTCATGAGGGCCACCCAAGTGAACAGAAGGAACCGTGCTGACACAGAAGTATCAGTTGTAGGTTTTTAAGGCAGCAATACCAGGATCTGAAACAAACCCACCACAGTGGGCACTGTGCTGCAGCAGCAGCCTGGCCGCCATGAGCCAACCATGAGAAAAGAAAGAGAAAACTGGGTTAGAAAGACCTATATAAGAGACCTTTTGGGCTGCTTTAAGTCACGGTTGAGACTGTAGCAGAGGCAGTGTCCTCCAACAATGCATCACACCCTCGCAAGCAGCCCAGCTGTGCCTGCTGCCCCAAGAGCTGCCTTGGAAGAAGCAGCCCCCCAACCTCAGGTCCAGGACTTTCCCCAGGCAGCACTGTGCAGGCCCACCAAAAAACTATAAATAATACCCTGGAGAGTCCCATTTGTGTGCTCGCCCTCCTGGAAGAATCCTTTCTGCACTGGAGACTTGGGGTGGTGAATCTTTGCTATTTTTCTTTTATTTCCTCTTTATTTGCCTTCATTCCTTCTTTTTAACTCTTCCTTGTTGTTCCTATCGAGTATTTGCTAAGCCAGCACTTTTCCTATCCCCAAGATTTTTGGCTGTGAGAATAAATATCCTTTAGGTCAATCGTTGGTGTTATTTTTTACATTAATCAGCTTGGGGGAGTCCCTAAATTTACAAGGAGACCCAGGGACCAGACTGGGCCACAACAACCTAACACTGTGCAACTCAATCAGCTTCAGATTGATCTGAATGTGCTCCCTGGTGTTTCGCAAGCTATTCACTCAGTATTCTATGTTCATGTGGATTCCTGGGAGGCAATTAAAAAAAAAGGGGGAAAGAAACCCCCCAACTGTCCCCGTTTCAGTAATTTTTTGCACCTTTCCAAACAGCCTATCTTTTGTGTGTGCTGAAATTCTTCTCTTCCAAGACAAATATTTACTTAAGCACAAAGCAGAGAGAGCGTCCAGCCAGCTTTGCAGAGGGAATGGAGTGACATGCTATTTTTTCTACAAGTTTGTCATTACAAAACACTGACGAGAAATTAAAGGTTTGCTTCAAGAGGACCAAATAGCAGAGAACCGTTTGCTCTCACTCTTTCTGGAAAATACTGTAGAACGGTATTTTATGGAAGTGTTTTCAGCTGCTGCAGCTGCCACAGAGCATGTTTCAGTTACGCTGCAGCCCTGTGCTTAAAGACAGTGCTTAAAGACAGAGACTTCTTAAAAAAGACTTCAAGCCAAAAAATCCCATTAATGGACTATATGTGTTGTATTGGTGTCTTAAACCATTTGGATCCATTAAGCTCACTGGAGAAGAGGCAGGAAGAAAAAAAGGCTGATTTTCACAATTTTTACATGACAATGTAAAGCTCAGTTTGGAATGACAGGCACTGATTTTTTTAGCACAAGAACTGAATGCAACTAAAAAACTAAACTAGCTGAGAGCTTTTAGATATGGAAGTGTTTGCATCTATAAAATGTGCTAACAGCTTCTGTAACTGACTTCAAGAAGCATCTTAAAAAGGACAACATTGGGTTAGAGCAATACCTCTGGAGAGATCATACTTCAATAAGGAAAACTGCTAGAGATATCCCTTATTCCATCCAAATTAGATCATTGGGATCAAACAATTTCCTTCTTGAGACAAAAGAGCCAAGAAGAAACATTTTCCTTGCATTCACTTTATTTAAAATCTCTGCCTCCAGAGATGCACAGTTCCACATCTGTATCCATCATTTAAATAGGGAGAAATACACTCTCGACACTCGATACAGGTGGCAAAACATTCTGAAACATCTACATATGTACTTCCACCTTCTTTTTAATCCTCCTGAAGCTGGAGTAGTGCTGGATCACAGCATCTCCAGTTGAGCTGGGTTCTACAAAGTCCTCCCTGTATTTCCTAGACAGAAACTCAGGTATTTCTGCTGGACTTGGATTCTGCCACACAATTCCAGTAGTGGCTTTTTGTGTGTTACAGACACAGATCCACACACTCACCAGGACTACAGCCTTCCACTGCTTTACCAGAAGAAAATACTACAAACAGTCCAGGGAACCAGTCTTGGACCTGGGGAAACGGGCTGTGTACAGTGCCTCCAAAGAGGCCAGAAGAAATACACAGTGTGACAAACACCAGGGCAGGTTCTTCGCTTGCACATTTACACAGTTTCCAAAAAAACAAGCAGTTCAAGAACTTGAACAATTCAGGAGCAGCCTTGGCTAAACCTGTCCCAACAGGCAGTGATACACCCATTTTCCATGCTTGCATCTCACCTCATCCAAAGCTCTTTCAACTTCACTGCTTAACAATCTGTTGAGGTTCCCCCTAACTTCTGATCTTTTCCAACAACTCTGTTCAAGACAAGAGTACATATTTTACTAGAAAAGTGGATGACCGTGCATCTACAAGGCAACATAACAAGGTTTGATTTTCCCACAGAGAAGAACTGGATAAGCAGTTCTTCCAAAAGGCTATTTAAAAGCAAGTGTTATGAAGCAACCTTTAATTAGAAAATAGTTTGTGATGTTTTCCCTCAGGATACCAATTCAACTCAATAAGAACATGCTGACATAAATACTCCTAGATGCCAACAATTTTGCATAATGCCAGGACTTAACTGAGCTCCACAGCCCAGAGAAAGCCTGGTCAGTTGTGAAGCTGAAATCCTGTAGCCACTGACCAAAGGGTTTTGAGATTTCCAAGGGAAGTTTGATTTATATGGACAAACTGAGAGAAAAGGGGATCATCAATAGTTTAAAAGCCTATGCAGGCAGCAGTTTTAAGCTTTTATATCAAGATAAAGACAAAGATCTGAAAAAATTTCACTCACAAGGTAAATTACCTTTGATTCTAGGAGCAAAGAGATCCTCAAATCCATTCCTAGAGTATTAACTTATTCAGCAGACAGCAAAACTACTTCTACTTCACCACAGTCATCAACCATGTTGGCTGACAGCCAACTGAACATGAGCCAGTAGTGTGCCCAGGTGGCCAAGAAGGCCAATGGCATCTTGGCTTGTATCAGAAACAGTGT
>WAAB01016457.1:274375-332674 GCA_013389865.1 Piaya cayana | reverse complement strand
TGAGGGACATGGTTTAGTGTTCGATAGGAATGGTTGGACTCGATGATCCAGTGGGTCTCTTCCAACCTGGTGATTCTATGATTCTACAGTTTCTACTCTCCCACAAAAGCAGCACTGAATAACATGACGATGTTCCCACAGAAAAGGCAACACCAACCCTGGGACTTAGGAAAAATATATTCCACCTGAAATCTCTACCTTGCTTTTTATAAGAACAAACGGAAGCCAATGCACCAGCGAGGAATCAGCACTCAAATCAGCACCCAAATTTACCACAGGACTCCCCAGCAGAACTGCAAACTCTATTCTTGTCAATGGAAACACACATCATAACTGCTGCTGCTGCCATCTCCGTCAGTTATGCAGGAGGAGAGGGGAAAGGAAAGAGGAAACAACAATATTCAAGACAACCTACAGTCTTGAAGGGCACTGAAACACCATTCATCACTGGTCTCAAAGTGGCACTGACCAGGGAAGGCCCAGGAGCTCAGACTGATCCTTAGTGTCAAGCACTCAATAGACTCCCTGTCCTGGAAATTATCTATTCACCTTTCACACCTAAAATCTTGACAAAAAGAGTATAGACATTGCACGGGTATAGAAAGAGAGACTTAGTTAACACTCTTTGAGTAATAACTGGCTTCATGGCTCACACACCATTTGTTGATATGGACAACTGTTTCACAGGTTTCTGCACTAGTGTTATTTTCAAATGATCACCCAAACTCTAAACCCATTCCTAAAATTGCCTTTTAATGTAACTGGATTACAATATTAAAGCAGTCAAGCAGCTCATATAGGCAGGCAGTACATTGTAATGCCAACAACCTAAGGACAATATTCCAAAAAGAAGTTGTTAATAAGTCCCATAACAATTTTTGTTGGATTCTGAATTTAAACACAGGCAAGTTTCTGAATACAAAGTGTTCAGCCAACTATAAAATGAAATACTCCACCTAAACCAGAAAATTTCCAAACACAAAAGTGTGCAGGACCCTCCCTGAGAAGGGGTTCACCTACCCTACACAGATACATTTGCTTGCACCGATTAAAAGCAAAATTTCTTTTTTAGAGCATCAAAATTCCTGGGTGTTTGCCAGTTTCAAGCCCAAAGCAGGCTTGTTACTGCCCTGATAAAACGTCCTGTGCACAGGACAGGATTTCATTCTACTTTTACTTCAAGAACTGCTTGGTTCCATAATGTCTGTACAGTATATTAAAAAATCTGAAAAAGAGGAAGAATTAAAAAAGGCTGAGGTCTGTCAAACAGCATTATCCACACCTTCTCTGAATAACCTGGATCAGGGACCTGCTTGGTCACTTCTAGTCTTAAAAGTGACTCATAATTCTCCTCTCACACAAATTCAGTATTTATTAAAAAAAAAGATAAGACTTCTAATCTAGATCAAAACACATTTTGTGTAAAGTATTCCTCAGTTTACTTCCTGCAGGGATCAAATACAAAATGCTTTTAGCTGAAGTGACAGAGCTTTAGCGCCCAATGGTTGTCAACACAAAGACCTTCTTGGGCAGAGAGCTGCATGAACAAACGGATAATGTACGAGTGCCAAAGAAGGACCGAAACTAAAGCCAGAAGCATCAGACTGAGCTGTACATCTACTGGAAGCTTCACAGAAGATCCTATGTCTCCACTGGAATATGACACTGAGTCTGAACAAACACAATGCAAGAGAGAGAAGATAAAGGCAGAACAAGGAAACACCTATGACGAAAAAAGAGGACAATACAAAACCATTAAGCCAGAGCAGTGAAAACAGAAAAATATCTCCTTCCTGTTCAACAGTGATGCCCATGACAGACTTCATTCTGTAAGAGGGTGAAAATCTGTCCTTAATGTATCTTTATAAGCTTTCCTCCCCAAGACTCAGAAGAGAGTCCTGTGGGTGATTTGGGCCATCGTACCCAGGTCTACCCCAAACACTCTGACCCAAACAGATTAGGTGAACTGAGCTACTCAGAGCTGACCTGCAAGCTGCCAGTGTGATTTTGCTCTTGATTCTTCATGATGCATTAATTGTATTAAAAGAATCCCCTCATTCTGAACAAAGATTAAGTACATCAAGTTCTTGCCACTCTCTCTGCAGCAAAAGGATTTCTAGGGCTGAAATACGTTCATCATGGCAGATGAATCACAGAACGCATGGTACAAATCCAGTAAATAGGTCAATCTTCCTTGGCATTTTTCCACTTTTTACCTAACTATAATTAACCAAATTTATATCAGTAATTACAAAAAGAGGAGATGCTACTACTTACGGGTCCTACTATTTTACCTAAGCAAAGTGGAATCATTTTGATGGCTTTCCACAGTAGCATTACAGAGATCTCACAAAAGAGCTCTCCTTACGCTCTTTTGAATTAAAGCCAAAAATTATTATGCGGGTTTATTGTTCTACCTGGAAGCAGAAAGCAGCTTGCTAGGTATTGCTTCTGTGCGTTTTACTCTCAAGAAAAGAGAGGCCTGATGAGACAGTTGATCAATACTGAAGTCTTACATCTGCAGTAGGTAGAAATAACAGACCCGAGGTAGCAGCTTTATTAATTCTGCTAATGAGGAGGATGTGTTGCCTCCAGAGAGATGGAGAATCACTGCTTGGTTAGAATCCTATGGGAGCTTTTGTTTTTACTGATTAAATCATGATTCACACCCTCTAGGGGCTGTTCGGAAGAAGGCTGCATTCACACACAATATACTCTCATCGGATCTCAGTCCATCAGCTGGTGGGGACATGATTTAGTGGCAAATACGAATGGTTGGACTAAGCGGTCCAAGAGATCTTTTCCAACCTGGTGATTCTACGATCTTTGCACAATTTCTGCTGTAAAGGTTACCTCCTGTTGAAAGGGACTCTTAGCAACCAAATGTGAAAAAACCTGAGATTTTTAAAGCCTTCACCTGTTAAATTAACCAAGACAACAAAAAATTGCAGAGAAATGTGAGAAAGATTCCAAAGAGCTTTAAAGTAGACACTCTTGTCCTGAAAAAAACCACTTCCATGCCATCTTCCCATTTCCAGTGGAAACCTCAGTCCCAATCTTTTCAGCAATCACGTACAAACAGCAGCACTACTTAACTCATTACTAACATGCATTTTGCAGCTATGATGGTGCAGAATCCCTGTCTCTCCAGCTCAGCTTCCCCTGGGCTTAAGCTTGTGACAGAAGCTTGCTAAAAACCGTGATGCTTTCCCTCCCAAATGTAAACTCCAGTATTTTAATGCTTAGAATCACTCTAAGAGGCACCGTTCCCCATCATTTCACTTTAAGTGTCTCCGTGAAGCTGCATGCAGTGAACCGTACCTCCATTTCGCCACAGTCAGAAGGAGCATCCTTGTGTACAGCCATCTGATACCTGGCAAATAGAGTGGCTGACTGCTTGAAAGATGATTTGAACTGGGGGTCCTCAAAGGAGACTGGGACTAACCTCACCTTCAGAGCAAGGGAAAGACAGGCATAACTATTCGAACCGCACATAACCAGATAACAAGCTTCTGAAGGCAAGGCTAGTGGAAGATCTCCTCCTATCCACTTCAAAGCCTCAGAAGTCACTTCTCTGCGTTAAACACAGTAACAAGGAAAGCCTCCTACAGGGAAATGCTGACAACTAGTGCTAAGCTTAAACTGACAGCTGATAACGTCAGTAAAGAATAAAAAATGCATAGCACTGGAACACTTCAAAGAGTCAGTTTATTCAACCTATTCTTCTGACCAAATGTTATTTTCATTGCACGGTCTCAAGGACTTTTAAAATGTATTATTTTTAATGGCACTCGCCGTCTGACACAGCTTAGCAATTCCACATTCTGCTACATGTACTGTTTCTCCAAAGTCGAGAATTGTTTTCTTGACAGTATTTGAGCAGTAATAGGTCTGACAGCAAACTATTACACACCATTAACAGAAGCAACAGCAATCTGTAATTTATATGGATTGCACTTGAAGGGCTCCAGTTGAAAAATGAAGAGATTTGTACCACTTCTGTGAACCTTACATCAACAATCCACGTGTGTGATAAATTCTTCCCTCACACGTTAGCCCTGACCATGCTTGTTCCTCCTTAGGGAGGTATTCAAACCAAAGCCAATGGAAGTGGGCAAGTGTTCAGCTGGTTTTAGTTTGGATGAGATTTGCATTTCTAAGGCCCACAGTATCAATCTCCAGAAGCCTAATCCTCCACCTCTCACCCAAGAGCATCCCCACGTAACTTGCTTAAACCTTTCTCTCTGCAATTAAGACCAAATATTAGTGGTGCTCGCAAAGAGCTGTGAAAAGAGCTTGCACTTTCAGGACGATGATTTTATTTCCCACAGTATTTTGTGAGTACACAATGGATATAAAATCCATTCTCCTAGAAGCAAGACACATGAAGTGGAGGGGAAGCTGTGCTCTGCATAAAACCCTTCTGACCTGATGTATGGTTGGTTTATCAGGCGGGTCCTTGTGAATAATCATCTGATAACGCTTATAGACCTGGTAAGACTCCTGAAATGTGGCTTTGAACTGGGAACTCGGCGGAGATGATCTCACCACCCTCACCTTCAGAAGAAGTCAAGCATATTTATTATTACAATACCATGCAATAACTATATATTCATGCACGTACAAACTTCACAACAGAGAGAAAGCTTGAATTTCTGCACCAAGGCCCAAACAATTTAATCAATATCAGACAGTAGCCTTCAAATTCTTCAGCTCAATTTAGGCTACTGAAGGCTTTTGTGTTTACATTGAATAACGTACAAGGTTTTGAAACTGCAAAGGAAGATGGACTAAAGTGCCCATGGAAGAACTACATTTTTCAGGAAATGACCCCAAAAAAATGGTGTGCAGATCAACATTGTAAAGTATTCTGTACTTTTAAATACCTTTTTTTGTAGTTTCATGCTATATTGAAAAATATTTGAGGGACCCATGCATTTAGAAGACTCAGAGCTATGCTCTTTAAATAAAGACTGTGGGGTTTTCTGCAATAATCCCAAGGGAATTTCATTATAATTTTCAAACATAAAGAGGAAGGAGAAACACAATTTTCACATTCAATTAGGAGTTAATTGCAATAGGAAGTTATCCATCTCTCCCAACATCACCCTTACACGCACACAAATGAATTATTTGTAAAAAATCTATAAATTAAGAATTTTCTTAGTAAAAATGACTGCTCCCCAATGCTCTCGTAGAAGCAACACTGCAGTTCTTTTCTTTACAAACACTTTCATTTCCCAAATCACTTAATATTCAGTATGGTTCTGTCTTCACAAATAACATCAGTTCAGATCTACAAAAACAAAAAACCCAAATCAAAGCATGACACTTGGCACCACAGTAAGCAGCAAAGCCCATCTGGGAAAACACTGCTGGATCATCCTCCTTCTCTTCCTCTCCTAAAAGCAAATGACCAGACAAAGCCACCGTGCTTCCATCAAAAAACTCGGCTGAAAATCTGGAGGAGCCAGTGAGATGAAACAATTTCATGGCTTCTTGGCAGTTATTCAGGGCAAATTTGTCAAATCATCATCACTACCTCTTTCAGTAATTAACAAAAGAATATTAAAAATTTAACTCCCCAAACCATCGTTGATACCAGTAACTCCAGGAAAACTCTGATATACAGGTGATTTTCCAGTTACTAGGAAAAAAAATGGTTTATGGATTACAAAGTCCAAAAGCCTTCCTTCCAAATGAGTGTTTCCGTATTACTAATAGGCTTAATGACAACTGGTACACTAAGCAAAATTTTCTACCATTACTTTTAGGGCTCCAAGACACATCAACACAGATCAATGACATTGATGAAGAGCAGCTATCTTCTTACCTGTCTGATTTTATGAACGGTTACTGCTTTTTCACCAGGATTCATCAGCACAGACAGTTTAAGTATTTCTATGGAGCTGAACTATCTATTACCTCTCTCTCATTCAGTGTCTCTCATTTTCAGGTCACGCTGCATGAAATCAATTTACTAGTTTTGGTTTCTGATCTCTGTCATGTCTGACTGCAAGTGCTCGAGTACCCTCTTGTGGTTACACAGAGCTCGGCTCCACCTTACACACAGTAACATATCTATTCCAAGATTTAAACAATAACCATTCCATAAGCCACAGAGACTAAGCACACAAGCTTTTATCAAACTCCTTTTCCATAGAGTTTTCCTTCACTGGCCTCCAACACAGGCGAATGAGACATTACCTCTAATTTGTGTTGGGCATCATCAGGTAAAGAGGCAAAAACAAAGTCTTCAAGGGCTTTAGGTTGGTTTGGTTTAGGTTTGGAGTTCTGTGAGAGGACTTTCTGATCTCCTGCTTGATGCTGAGAGCCTTCCAACATGTGCGCCTGGTTCTGAAGGAGTTTCTGCAGCTTCCTTTCCTTCCGGATGTCCTTTGCTTTGCGACATGGGGGCTTGCTCAGATCAGCCCCTTTCCCTGCACAGGAAAACATTACACATCACACTCTGCAACAAACAAGTGAATGTCACATAATCACTAAAAATAAATGGTTAAAATCATTATTAACTGCAGGTTGTGCTCTGAACATAACGTTGTCTTTCACAGCTAGCAACAACACACGATGCCAAGCCAAGTTGCAGTGATTGTTCTTTTGCAGCACTAATACAAAAACACCTTGGCCACAACTCCATCCCAGAGCCAAAGCTCTGTTTAAAACTTACAATGAAAAGATTTCCTGTCTGTAAAAAGACTCAAAAATCAGTCCATGAATCCTTGCACCACATCCTCTCTCAGAAACAAAGGAAAGCTTGTTTAATATATAGTTTGATGATGTACCATATCCAGACTACTACAGGATTGGCTTGAAATATTGAGAGGGATGATCAATCGAAACTGCAAAACCAAATTCATAGACAACTGTTTGACTGCAGTAGAAACCCAAGCGGCTGCACATCAAACTATCAGAGAGTGCAACAATAGGATGTGGGGAATGGCTTAAAGCTGAAAGAGGAGAGATTGAGATGAGATCTTGGAATGAAATGTTTTCCTGTGAGGGTGGGGAGGCAACCTTCCGACATCCTACAACTGCACCAGCAGACTTCATGATTGAGAACTCTTACCTCTCCACTAAGGTTTTTCAGTATTTGTTTCATCCACACAGCTAAAACGACTGACCAGGAAAGGACACATACTACAAGGAAACGACAAATCCTGTGTGACTGTTCCGTGGGCAAAAGAGCCAGAGGTAGGATTTATTTAAAATACTCATGTTCATACAATACAGTGCAGAACTGGCTTGCAACTTAAATTATACAACTTATTCTTGTGCTTTTATGAAAATCTTGGTTTGGACTGGAAAGGATCTCAAAGTCCATCCAGTCTCACCCCCTGCCAGGAGCAGGGACACCTCACACTGCATCACATTGCTCCAAGCCCCATCCAACCTGGCCTTGAACATCTCCAGGGATGGGGCAGCCACTGCTGCTCTGGACAACCTGGGCCATGGCCTCCCCACCCTCAGCATGAAGAATTTCTTCTTAATATCTAATCTAAATCTTCCCCTTTCCAACACATTTGAAGAATGAGTACTTCATCTGTATCAGGATCTGTTTCCTGTCTCATAGCTTCTACAAGTTGTAAGTTAGCAAGAAAAACGTCTTAGAACAATGAATGTGCACACAGACATAAACAACCCTTCTCTTCTATTGAAACTGTGCAGAAACAGCCCATTATTCCTACAGGACAATGTCCTGCTTTGTTTACAAAGAAATAAACATGCAATTAAGCAATTGTATTACGGAGTAAGTCTACATTTTCCAAAATGAAAACTAAACATCTTCCTATCTGGAAAGTTTTAAACTAAATTTGACCTGTGACACCATCTACCCTAAAAAAAAATAAAATTAAAGATTAATTAAATCAGCTTTGATATATTTATTCTTCCTTTAAATTTCATGTAAAGCCTCCAGAAAGAAAGCACTAATGAGTGTTTCCTCTAAAGTAAACCCTCTTTTCCTGAAACAGAGCACAATGTTTCAAGCTTTCTTTATGTGCATTTCCATGTTTACAGCTTTACCCCATGTTATTCCTCACACAACTGNAGAGAGTGCAACAATAGGATGTGGGGAATGGCTTAAAGCTGAAAGAGGAGAGATTGAGATGAGATCTTGGAATGAAATGTTTTCCTGTGAGGGTGGGGAGGCAACCTTCCGACATCCTACAACTGCACCAGCAGACTTCATGACTGAGAACTCTCACCTCTCCACTAAGGTTTTTCAGTATTTGTTTCATCCACACAGCTAAAACGACTGACCAGGAAAGGACACATACTACAAGGAAACAACAAATCCTGTGTGACTGTTCCGTGGGCAAAAGAGCCAGAGGTAGGATTTATTTAAAATACTCATGTTCACACAATACAGTGCAGAACTGGCTTGCAACTTAAATTATACAACTTATTCTTGTGCTTTTATGAAAATCTTGGTTTGGACTGGAAAGGATCTCAAAGTCCATCCAGTCTCACCCCCTGCCAGGAGCAGGGACACCTCACACTGCATCACATTGCTCCAAGCCCCATCCAACCTGGCCTTGAACATCTCCAGGGATGGGGCAGCCACTGCTGCTCTGGACAACCTGGGCCATGGCCTCCCCACCCTCAGCATGAAGAATTTCTTCTTAATATCTAATCTAAATCTTCCCCTTTCCAACACATTTGAAGAATGAGTACTTCATCTGTATCAGGATCTGTTTCATGTCTCATAGCTTCTACAAGTTGTAAGTTAGCAAGAAAAACGTCTTAGAACAATGAATGTGCACACAGACATAAACAACCCTTCTCTTCTATTGAAACTGTGCAGAAACAGCCCATTATTCCTACAGGACAATGTCCTGCTTTGTTTACAAAGAAATAAACATGCAATTAAGCAATTGTATTACGGAGTAAGTCTACATTTTCCAAAATGAAAACTAAACATCTTCCTATCTGGAAAGTTTTAAACTAAATTTGACCTGTGACACCATCTACCCTAAAAAAAAATAAAAAAAAAGATTAATTAAATCAGCTTTGATATATTTATTCTTCCTTTAAATTTCATGTAAAGCCTCCAGAAAGAAAGCACTAATGAGTGTTTCCTCTAAAGTAAACCCTCTTTTCCTGAAACAGAGCACAATGTTTCAAGCTTTCTTTATGTGCATTTCCATGTTTACAGCTTTACCCCATGTTATTCCTCACACAACTGAAGACCCACCCTCACCTTTCCAGACCAGCAGCAGGTTTACACTCACACTCATAACCCAAGCCTGCCACCTGCTGTCAATGTCCACTCCATTTGCTCTCAAAATGAAGTTTTTCACCACTTATTTAAAAACAAAGGGGGTTTGAAAAACTGCACAAGAAATAAAAGTTATAGAAACTATATATAAACTACCTGAGGGCTGTAAGAGTTTGGACTGCATTTTATAAAATACACTACTAAAAATCTGCACACATTTTCCAGGAGCGCGTTAACAGCACTGATTCTGTCCTTCCTGGTCTGAAAGCTTTCCTTTTGTTTAGATGCAAAATTCCTTGTTAAGCTGGTGGGAACCTGAACCTATCGGCATGAATGTTCATTACAGACAAAATAACATCATTTCACTTGAAATCAGTCAAGCTATAGAAATCTCTGTGAAGTAAAAAGTACTTTGAAGTTCTCATATTGGCACAACGCGTAGCACACGAGGGCAGTTGGGAATTACTGTGACATCCCAACACGTGCAGAATATTCGTGAAGTATCCAGCCTTTGTTTAGATTTTAACAAACACTAATTGCCATGTCCACTAATTGCCTTAACCTAACTCATTAACTTGCACTCCTGCAGCATCAGTGGGAAGCTCTGTCCACCTTTATCTGAAACAACCACACCTCAGGTATGCAAAGCCTGAGTCACCACATCTTACTGGAGAAAGGGAAACTGGATGTACTGCTCATTCTACACTCGAAAGTAGCCCCAGCTGGAAACTGGTCCTGATGCCTGATGAGATTTGACCACCCTGGCCTATCTGACCGGCATCTAAAGAACTTACAGAAAACTCTGTGCTGTAGATATGTCTTAACAATAACTGTACAAAAAAACAAATATAACCAAAATCAATACAGCTTCTGTGAAAAACTAAGAAACCAAGTAACCCACAGTATCTCTCAATTTATCCACTATAATCCCACAAATCGGGAAGAGTACAGAGAATAACGAGAAGTTATTAGTGAATCACTAGGCAAAACAGGAAGTTAGCTTTCAACAAGATATGAAATTGTGACAGTATATTGCAATTACCAACAGAATTCCAACAGCAATTCCAATTACTGACAAAAACTTGACTACCTGGCTTAGGTGGTGCATGAACGATTGTAGCTGAACGTGATGGTCCCCCAGGGACTGGTGTGTCTTTGTCTGCGCTTATCTGAAGAGACCTCGATTCCTCCTTCTGCTCATTCGCCTCTTCCGTTTCTCCTGTGTCCTTATCTTCGTTTTCCACCCTCTCTGTGTGATCGATGCTCAAGGGAGTCACTTCAGACTGAGCGACACGAAATTCACTTCTGTATGCAACATCACATGCGACGGCACCATCTACATGGGATTCCATAGGCTCTTCTGGGAACAATTAAAAACCACACGAGTTAATTTCTCTCTGTATAACTGCAGCTCATGCCTTGCATAATTAACATTACATTAATTTCTTTCCAATTGTACAACTGTTTTTCAACAGATAAGGGACTGTTTGCAATAGTCTAAGAACAGAAAGCTTCCTGTGTGTCCCCGAATTACCGGCATCAACTCACTTATCTTTTATTTTCTGCACTAAAACAGGGCAGCCAATTCATCTCATGCCCTTAAATCCAAACAAAGACACAAAAATAGCAACACATACACAAAAAAGAGAAATCACCTAGATACAGAACCAACACAAGACACTTTTCACCCCAACCAAACAGGGCTGTTTTTGCTGTTGGATAAATGGAGTGACTGCTCTGCTCCATTTGGGGTCCCGTGTCCAGTTGTGGACTCCTCAGTTCAGGGAAGACGAGGAATAACTGGAGTCCAATGGAGGGAACTGAAACACCTCTCTGAGGAGGACAGGCTGAGAAACCTGGGTCTGGTCAGCCAGGAGAAGATCAGACTGAGAGGGGATTCCATCGATGCCGATCAACATCTGACAGGCAGAGGACAGGAGGAGGGGGGCAGACTCTCTTCAGCAGTGTTCAGTGACAGGATAAGGGGCACTGGGCACAAACTGGAGCACAGAAAGCTCCACCTGAACATGGTGAAAAACTTCTTTCCCACGAGGGTGATGGAGCACTGGAACCAGCTGCCCAGGGACGTGTGGGGTCTCCTCCTCCAGAGAGATCCAACCTGAACACACTCCAATGTGCGCTGTGGGGGGTGACCCTGCTCCAGCAGGGGGTTGGACTGGATGAGCTCCAGAGGGCCCTTCCAACCCCATCCATTCAGGGATTCTGTGATTGTTCAACCACCTGGAAGAAGAGCCCTCCTTTCACTGCTTGTTTCTCCTTTTCTCTGCCAGATACCATCCTACTTTGTCCTCTCCAGATCATCACTTTGATGATAGAGGCAAAAACGGGGTCTAATCCTCTATGGCAGCCAGCCAGAAAGTAAGCACACGCCCGGAGATTAAAAAGGAAATAAGCCGGTCTATGCAAAAAGTAAGGCAAAATATTCTTCAGCAGAGCTAGTCAACCACAGAGTTTGGTTTTCAAGCTCTTGATTCAAAACCAACTGCAAAGACACAGCCTGGCAAGACTGTTATAAAAACAAAGCATATTAGGCACTCAATCACTCAAGCAGGTATTTTATCCTCTCAAACATCAGTATTGGCTTTCAAATGCCAAGAACTTCTTACCTTCATTTGCTCCTTTTGAAACATCTCCTTTGGAAATGAATTTCAGCATTTTCTTCAGAACTTTCTTGTGAGATTTGGAGGCCTGGAAATGCAAAGCTTGACACCTTAAAAAGACAAAAATATGATAATTTATTTTCTAGAAGATTATTTCAGAAAAAAATGCTAGAGGAACCACTTAAAAAAGTTATACTGTGTATGTGTTTTTAATGACTTCTTACATTTCCCTATATTAAATGATAAAATATTTTACCAACGCTTTCAAGTTAATAAAATGATATTGCCTTGCACTGCATAATATCATTCTTTATGTTGTTTTGTGTGTATATTACTGTGATTACTGAAATATAACAAGATGACCTCAAGCACCGCATAAAAAAGCTTTCCTAGGCTAATATACTGGATTTTTTTAACTTATCCATCTCATACATACAGCATTGATGCTAAGGGCAGGAAAGCGTATCTACAATTATTCCTATCTATTTAACCAACAGCTTCTCTTATCTGGGCTACTAAAGTCACATTTGTGGGACATGGACACACCAGCTCCCTGCAACCAGTGAGCCCAAGAGCAAGCACAGGAGGGAGCCTGTAGGAGATCTGGGGAGGGGCTCTTGATGAGGAAGGGCAGGGATGGAATGAAGGGAATTATTTTCAGCTGAAAGAGGGGAGACTGAGATGAGATCTTAGGAAGAAATGTTTTAATGTGAGGGCAGGAAGGCCCTGGCCCATGTTACCCAGAGCAGTGGTGGCTGCCCCATGCCTGGAGGTGTTCAGGGCCAGATTGGATGGGGCTTGGAGTCCTTGACCCAGTGGGAGGTGTCCCTGCCCATGGCAGGGGTGGGACTGGATGGGCTTTGAGGTCCCTTACACACCAAACTATTCCATGATTCTATGACTCTCACTTCAGATCACAACCCAGAAGTAAAAGGCGAGGGCACAAACTTTGACAACCGCTCACAGGACATCACCCAGCTGATGATGTGCCTGCATGCAAACCTAGTGATACATATGGTATCCAAAGCATCATAAAAAATCGACGAACTTTTCAAGAAGTCTCTATTTAAAGCAGTAAAAACAAATGGTTGAACACACCCAAAGCAGTCAAATCACTGCCAGTGGTGTATTTTGAGCGTCTTACCTTATTGTGTATTGAGGACAACACGTTTGATTCATGATGGGTTTGTAGACATATTTTCCACTTCTAAAAATAACAATGAATATGTATTGATTTTTTGTCTCTTATACCCCAAAATAAATGGCAGACCAACATTTTCTGCTAAAATAATATCAAACTCTTACACAAAGGGTAACAAAAGGAAGAAGTTCTTCAGGTTTTTACTGTCATACTAAAATACTATCCTTCTAAAATAATGAATTACAGTCAACAGTGATGTTACATAAAGCTGCAGAGCACTGGGCAAACACTTCTATTTCAAAAAGTTAGGAAACCTTGTTAAGTGTTTTCACACATCTAAACTTTAAATCTGGATTCTATGTTGATACTAAGCTGACAGCATGGCTTTGTATTTTCTTTTTTCTTTTACCTTCGCCATCCTCTGTCTATGAGATCCTGGTAATCTTGAACTGACATCGAATGTGCCCACATACCTGAAACACACAATACAGGAATACACTTGACCCACCACAGTTACACTTTAAAACATGAAAACAGAGGACGTTTGACAGAAATAGCACTGCAAATCTGAGTGGTAACAATCAAGTAAATGTTTCTTGAGGATTTAGTATATTCATAAATCTCATAGATTAGTGATTTCAACACCCATGTTAAGAGTGAAAAAAGACCAAAACCAACATAAACCTTGACAAGCAATCAACTCTAGTGCTCTGACCATATAAGTTGGTTTCTCTAGGCTTGTCCAGCCTACAGAAGAGAAGGCTCTGGGGAAACCTTAGAGCAGCTTCTAGTACCAAATGGGACTCCAGGACAGCTGGANTAGTGCTCTGACCATACAAGTTGGTTTCTCTAGGCTTGTCCAGCCTACAGAAGAGAAGGCTCTGGGAAAACCTTAGAGCAGCTTCTAGTACCAAATGGGACTCCAGGAGAGCTGGGGAGGGGCTCTTGATCAAGGAGTGCAGGGATAGGATGAGGGGAACGGTTTTAAGCTGAAAGAGGGGAGATTGAGATCTTAGGAAGAAATGTTTTCCTGTGAGGGTGGGGAGGCCCTGGCTCAGGTTGCCCAGAGCAGTGGTGGCTGCCCCATCCCTGGATGTGTTCAAGGCCAGGTTGGATGGGGCTTGGAGCCCCTGATGCAGTGGGAGGTTACCCTGCTCATGGCAGGGAGTGGAACTGGATGGACTTTGAGGTCCCTTCTGACCTAAACCATTCTGTGATTCTAAGTGAAAAAGTTGACCTCTCCATTGCTCTCTTTCCCAGAGATACAACAAAATTATATAAGCCGGCTCTTTAATTTTGTTAAACAGACAGAAGACTAGGCAACTGATACAAGACCCAGCTACTGTTTAAAAAAGTGGAATATTTTGATTCAAGCTTAAGTAGAGTTAAGTTTTCATTCAAGTAACTGTTCCTTTTGAAAAGTGGATAGAATATCCTTATGACTGCATTGATTTTTAAAGCATGTTCTTTGAAGCAGTGTTTTCCACGCCCTGTCCATTCCACGGAGATAACAGCACCCAAGTTTGTGAGATCTGTGCTGAGCAGAGGGGGCTGTTCTGGAACCACCTCCATCTGCAGCCTTCCATCTCAAATGATTCTGTCCCTCTATTCCTCTCTTGTGAGACCTCATCTGGAATCCTGTGTTGTTCTGTAATCTTCAGCACATGAAGGAGATGAAACCATTACAGCAGGTCCTGAGGAGACTACAAGGATGATCTGAGGGCTGGAGCCCCTCTGCTGTGAGGCCAGGCTGAGACAGTTGGGGTTGTTCAGCCTGGAGAAGGCTCTGGGGAGACCTCAGAGCAGCTTCCAGTGCTGGAATGAGCTGCAGGAAAGTTGGGGAGGGACTTTTCACAAGGGCCTGGAGTGATACGACTGGGGCCAACGGGTATAGACTGGAGAGGGACAAACTTAAGACTAGAAGTTACAAAAAATTTCCTCCCGCTGAGGGTGGGGAGGCCCTGGCCCGGGTTCCCAGAGCAGCGGTGATTGCCCCGTGTCCGGAGGTGTTCAAGGCCGGGAAGGATGGGGCTGGAGACCCTGACCCAGCGGGAGGTGTCCCTGCCCACAGGGCGTGGGACGTGATGGGCTGTAGTGTCCCCTGCGACCCAAACCGCTCTCTGACCCGCTGTCACGCCCGGTCAGCCCCTCGCAGCGCTGAGCGAGCGCTGGAGAACGAGCGGCTCCCGCCCCACCCGCCGCCCCGCACCGTGGGACACGTTGCCCGTGTCGCTCCTGCAGTAGCCGCAGCGGTAGCCGTCCTCCCCGCCGAAGAACTCCACGACGCTGGGCGAGGCGCCTCCCGCCGCCATCGCAGCCCGCGGCCCCGCCCCGCCGGAAGCGCCCACNAGACCTCATCTGGAATCCTGTGTCGTTCTGTAATCTTCAGCACATGAAGGAGATGAAACCATTACAGCAGGTCCTGAGGAGACTACAAGGATGATCTGAGGGCTGGAGCCCCTCTGCTGTGAGGCCAGGCTGAGACAGTTGGGGTTGTTCAGCCTGGAGAAGGCTCTGGGGAGACCTCAGAGCAGCTTCCAGTGCTGGAATGAGCTGCAGGAAAGTTGGGGAGGGACTTTTCACAACGGCCTGGAGTGATACGACTGGGGCCAACGGGTATAGACTGGAGAGGGACAAACTTAAGACTAGAAGTTACAAAAAATTTCCTCCCGCTGAGGGTGGGGAGGCCCTGGCCCGGGTTCCCAAGAGCAGCGGTGATTGCCCCCTGTCCGGAGGTGTTCAAGGCCGGGAAGGATGGGGCTGGAGACCCTGACCCAGCGGGAGGTGTCCCTGCCCACAGGGCGTGGGACGTGATGGGCTGTAGTGTCCCCTGCGACCCAAACCGCTCTCTGACCCGCTGTCACGCCCGGTCAGCCCCTCGCAGCGCTGAGCGAGCGCTGGAGAACGAGCGGCTCCCGCCCCACCCGCCGCCCCGCACCGTGGGACACGTTGCCCGTGTCGCTCCTGCAGTAGCCGCAGCGGTAGCCGTCCTCCCCGCCGAAGAACTCCACGACGCTGGGCGAGGCGCCTCCCGCCGCCATCGCAGCCCGCGGCCCCGCCCCGCCGGAAGCGCCCACCGCCGCCATCTTGGCTGCGGGCGGCGCACGCAGGAAGCGGCCGCCCGGCCATGTTCGGTGCGGGCAGCGCCCGCGAGAGGCGGGTCCCCTTCCTCTTGAGTGCGGGCAGCGAACGCGGGAAGCAGCCCCATCGCTAGTTTTAACATACACAGAGCCCAGCCGTGTTTAATGAGGGCGGCGCCCAATAGAAGCGACGTCCCCTTCCTCTGCTTTGCGGGCGGAGCACAAAGGAAGCGGAGTCAGCGCCGCTTAAATACAGGCAGAGAGCCGCCATACGAAGTGAGCTCGGCGTCCTCCCCACCTTTACCGCTGTCTCTTTCGCCATGTTTAATGAGGGCAGCGCCTACCGGAAGCAGCCTCTCTGGCACCTGCCATCTTTAGTGCAGGCAACTCCCACCGGAAGCAGCGTCCCTCCCACCTTTAACGCGACCTTTACCGCCAGGCTTAATGAGGGCAAGGACCGCCATCTTTAGTGAGGGTAACCTTCCTTCCAGGAGGCTCCGCTACGCCCGGTGGAGCCCGCTGACCGCTTACCGGCGCTGGTTTTGCCTTGCCGCGCGCCGCAGTAGCCGCAGGGGGAGCCGCGGCCGCAGCCCCGGAATCGCAGCGCTCCCGGCAGCGCGGCTGCCCCCTCCATCGTTCCGCCCCGGCTCCCCGTCGGCCCCTGCGGCGACTCGGAGCCGTCCAGGCCCGCCCTCCGCCCCGGGTGCTGGGGACGGAGTTACAGCCCAACCCAGCTTGGGCTGAAGCACCTGCGGGGCGCAGGCACCGCTGGCTTCTCGGCCCCGCCTCCGTCCCGCGCAGCAAAAGTCCTTACTAAGATCTCATCTCGATCTCTCAGCTGAAAACCGTCCCCCTCCTCCTGTCCTTAAACTGTCTAATCCAGAGCGCCCCCCTACCCTACCACCCCAAGCTCACCTGGAGCCCCTTTCAGCACTGAAAGCTGCTCTGAGGTCTCCCCAGAGACTTCCCCGGCTGAACAACCCCAACTCTCTCGGCCTGGCTTCATAAGTAGAGGGGCTGCAGCCCTCACATCACCTCCTTGGCCTGTGATCACAGAATGGTTTGGGTCAGAAGACACCCTAAAGCCCATCGAGTTCCACCCCCTGCCATGGGCAGGGACACCTCCCACGGGATCAGGTTGCTCCAAGCCCCATCCAATCTGGCCCTGAACATCTCCAAGGATGGGGCAGCCACCACTGCTCGGAGCAACCTGCACCCGGGCCTCCCTGCCCTCATTGTGAAGAATTTTCTCCTTAGGTCTAGTCTAAATCTGTCCCTCATCAGCATGAGCCTCTATAAACCGTCCCTCCCCAGCTTTCTTTTAAGCCCAAGAAAGATCATCCAGTTCCCACCTCCTGCCACAGGCAGTGAAGCCGTTCGTCCATCTCAAGGGGCTGACACACCTCATACAGCATTGGGGGTAAAAGTTGCAGAGACAGCCCTAGAAAGTAATGCTCCATTTTATAGTGCACAGTAAGCATTTAGAGTCTGAAAGAAAAGTCAAGCACGGTGTTTAGTCTATCTAGAGGGGCTCCTCTGGACTCATTCCAACAACTACATGCCCTTCCTGTGCTGAGGGCCCCAGAACTGGACGCAAGACTTCAGCTTTGGTCTCACAAGAAAGGAACAGAGGGGCAGAATCCCCTCTCTTGCCCTGCTGGTCCCACTGCTCTGGATACAGACCAGGACACGGTCGGTTTCTGGGCTGTGAGCACACGTTGGCACCTCAATGAATCATTTGGTTGGAAAGGACCTTTGAGGTCATCAGCTCCAATCATACCTGTCTACTACGAAATCACGACTCCACACACCAATTTTACCTGCCTTTTAAACCCCTCCAGGGATGGGGACTTCACCACCTGCCTGGGCAGCCTCTGCCAGGGCCTGAGAACCCAACTCATTCTGTGACCCTGCTGCCCCACAGACATGGGCTCGGGCTGCAGAGCCAGCAGCCCTCACAAAAGTGAATTCTGGAGAGGAATCTAGACTTTATTTATTTTGAAGAAAATATTTCCCTGGCCTAAGCCAGCTGTCCCACCTAAGATGCAAAACAAAATACACACAATGGACTTAGGAGAAAAGAAATGGGAGGGGGAAATTTTGTCTGCAATTGTGTAGTGGTTTTGATTTTTAGACCCTCCTTGATAACCAGGTTGTAACTGAGGAAGTACTCATCCTCCCAGTATTCCATGCGATTTTCTACGTAAACCAGGGTATAAATAAGAAGGGGGAGATGCCTTTTCTCTCTTCCCTTTTCCCGTGGACCCTGGAGGGAGCAGGTTCTCTGCTATCAGCTCTGCTTGTGTGGAGGAGTGAGGCCCAGTGAGGCCTTGAGAAGCAGAGAGTGCCGGTGGTCGCTTAGTGCAGTTCTGCTATCTCAAGGAGAGTAGTAAGATTTTCTCTTGTTAGTTTTTTTTATTGCTTATTCCTGGGTTTCTATTGTGTATATCTGGTTTGGATTTTTATTTTCTCTCCCTTTTCCCTTCAGGGCAGGGGGAGGTGTCCAGGGTCCCTTCTCCTGTGTACACAGTATTTTAATTGTATGTAAGTGTAAATAAATGTGTATATTTTAGTACAGCTTTGTCTGCTCATTTCGGCATTTCAGTAGCTTTTTCCCTTCTCCCTTTCCCTTGTGTTCATAGAGGGGGTGGGGGGAGGAGAGAGAGCTGCAAGCTGTAGGGTTTGAGCATTCGGCAGGGGTGTTGGATCCAAACCATTACAAATTGAGACCAAAGTTCTGAAGTCAAACCTTGATTTCAAGAAGAGTAAGAACAGAAATATATGTCAAATTTCTCCTGTGCACCTGAGACCTTTTAAATCACCTCTTCTGTGATAATGGAGTTGTTAACCATGTAAATTTTGCTTGCAGGCTGCTGCTGGCAAGAGACAAGGGAAGAAAGAAGGGGGATAGCATCTCCTGTTTCTGAAAGCTTATAAATGTCAATAAACTTCATATGAAGTAGTAAACATAGCCACAATAAATATAAAATATTAGGCAACAGCCCTGTGACACGTATAAGCAAGACTGCTTATATTAAGTGTTGAGATGTTTCAATAAAAATAGATTTAATTTTACAATATATACATATAAAATATCTTGGGAGGAAAAATAGTTTCATTAAGGCACCTGGAGGGGAGAGAAAAAGAGAAGATGATAAGACAATATACATTAAGATTTGGAACTTACCAAGCAACTGTGACAATAAAATAATTCAATCCTATCCCTTAAAGGATTTTAGAGGGAACCAGACATCTAGCCTTCCCCTGCTTCCCTAAGTCCTTCCTTATGCTACCCTATTAACTCACAGCTGTCAGTAGGTTACAAAGAGAGGATATAAAACCTAATTGCACTCCAAGTAAAAATATAAAATCAAAAAAGTATTAATTTAATTGACCACCAAATGTAAAAGGGTTTTTTTCAGTTAACTACTGCAGAGATGACCGAGATGACATTTTCTTCCATGAAGAGATAAATAACTGCTCCACATGTCATACAGTAGCTGTGCTTACAGCTTTTCCACATTTCTAAGTTGCAGGTGGTTTCCCTGCAGTTCTCCCACATGCCTAAGGAATTAATGTGCTGTGCTCTTACTTAGTTTGATGTATGAAAAGCACTTACTTGGAGAATTATGCCATCTCCATTTCATCTTCATTTCTAGGACAGGGAGGGCTGATCATGGGCTCTGTTATTTCATAAGTTTCTACGATCTCCTGCTCAGGGATGACAAGAGTACGTAAGTTACAAGAGCTTGACTGTTTCAATTTAATTGCAGTTACCACCTGCATTTAATACAGTTTCTCATACTAATTACTCAAGTTTCTTCTGCGCACTCGGTGAGGGACAAAGAGAAGAGTTGTACATATTCCAACCTATTCTGCCTAAGGTTTATGACAAACAGTGTTTTCTAAATTGTATGGAAAGCTTCCCCTCTGGAAGCAAGGACCACATAGAAGGGGAGAAACAGAATTCCATATTGATGCAATCACAGTAAAAACAGTAAAGGCAAGACAAGACACTGCGTAGCTTAAAAGCACTGAATCTGACCAGGTTTCAAGGATCAGGATAAAATTGCTATCTCAGTTTTCTTGCAGTGAAAAGCATTCATTAGATCGGCGATTATTCTGGAATCCACACAATCAAATGTAGTGATAATATAAACAACAACCCCTGTCCTCAGAGTAGGTCACTGCACACATCTCAGATGCATCCTTACACCTCATAAAAGCAAGCATTCATCTGAAGCACCAAGCGCTGTTATACCTTCCATTCCTGATGGCTCAGAGATAACACAACCTGGCTCCGTGCTCCCTCACTGCAGTTATCCTTCTTCCCCTCGTCATCTTTTGAAGGCTCTGTTCAAAACACAGTATTTTATCACACTCATAAAGGCAGTTTCCTCCAGGAACAGCTTCTCAACAAGCCAATTGGTTACACAAACTCCACTAAGCCAGTCTAAGCCTGCACCAGACGCTGCTTGATGCATTTCTTCAGTTTTGCCTCCTAAAAATCTAGAAACTAACAATTTCTCACAGTCCCTAAAAGACCCAAGTATTGAATCCTTTACAAAAATCCCTCCAAAATCTTAGTCCCATTGATGTCCTGTGGGAACAAAAGCCAGAGACCTTGTACACAGGATGGTGTTTACTTTCCAGCTGCTTTGAAGCTGCAGCCCTTCCCAACTCAGACATAGGAGACTTCACAAACAAAAATACCTTTTCTTAGTGAAGTGTAATAGCATTTGAATACTTATGAGCTAAAATTGCAATTGAAAGGAAGGGTAGTGATGTTTTACTTCTATTAAAAATTAATCTGCAGAGAATAGCATAATGGCCTTTCCCCATATTTTAATGTTTGAAGAGACTCGATGCCTTCAGCTACTCCTCAATCTCTTCATGCCTTCAGTTACAGTCAATGTGTTTCCCCAAATCTCTGCTCTTGCAGCCAAAAATGCACCTAGAACTTCATAAACACATAAAATGCAACTACTTTCCAATGTTGTAACAAGAAATAAATAAATAAAATGAGACTTTACCTATTATCGGCAATTTATCATCATCCAGCTTTAATCTTGCTAAGCCATCCTAAGAGACAGTGGATTTAAAGTTTCAGAAACTGGAATATCTAATTAGGATAATGTACTAAGATTTCATTTTTAATCACTTTTGTACATCATTATAAATAGTACATCAATTAAAAACAAATCTTCACTGGCACTCCAAATGAGAACAGTTATTTATGTACAGCACTTCTTGACAAAAGTGCAGTTGGCAACTGCTGCATTATAAACAAACGGATTTATTAAAAATCATTACTTTTCATGAAATATACTTGACTTAACCCTTTATAATTACATCACTATTCACTATTGGTATGATTGGACTTGATGATCACAAAGGTCTTTTCCAACCAAATGACTCTCTAAACCTGAATTTAGTCAAAAGACATTTGGAAGTCTCTCCCTTTCCCTCAATTAACTTATTAGTTTGAAGTGCAGACCTACAGACCTGAAGAGAACACAAACCACTGCACTGCCATGCTTTCCCACAGCCTCTGTAACTCTTCAGTACTCTCTGGCTGCTCTTTTATAATCTAAAATCATGTGAACTGGAATCCCTTTTCAAGAAGGGCATTGACAGCAAAAATATTACTATTGTTTTGGTGGTAAATTGACTGTAGTAGAAAAATAAGTTAAAAAAAAATGAGTCTGCCAACTCTGTTTCCTTTTTTATTCAATTATCAAAATGTCACAGACTGTTTGTAGGATTAGGATTCCCAGTATGTCAATAATTAAACCATTAAAATATAGTTTTCTAGGACATAGATAATGAATTCTAGAGAATTCCAAACTCCAAGACAGGATTTAAAGAACATTTTGTGCCTTACCCTTATAATGAAGGATACGTGAAAGATGTTTTCTACAGTGCGTGCGAAGGAGTTGGGATCAATCACCAGGTCGAAGAAGGAAATGGGTGTGTTAGCTGGAGATATAAAAATGGGTTTGTTACAAACCCCAGCATACAGGCAGCATACCTAGAGCTCAGACACATAAACACACGCTTAAAGACAGCATGCCTTTGAAATACTGACTGAGTATTTACATCAATTCAGCTACAAGGGTGAATTCCTGCAAGAAGGAAGCGTCTAGAGAATTTTTTTCCATCTTTTGCCACAGAACCAACACACACACACAGACAGCTGGGACAGGGCAACCACGGCTTCAGCACAGGCTGGGGGATGACATAATTGAGAGCAGCCCCGAGGAGAAGGGCTTCAGTTGTGGGGGGAAGAGAAGCTCAACATGGGCCAGGAACACTTGCTCACAGCCCGGAAACCAACCATGTCTTAGGCTGCGTCCAAAGAAATGTCGCCAGCAGCAAGAGAGAGGGGATTCTACCCCTCTGCTCCATTCTAGTAAGAACCCACATGAAGTCCTGTGCCCAGCTCTGCAATCCTCAACATCAGAAGGAGATGGAACTGTTGGAATGGGTTTAGAGGAGGCCACAGAGATGAACTGAGGGCTAGAGCCCCTCTGCTACAAGGACAGGCTGAGAGTTGAGTTTGTTCAGCCTGGAGAGGAGAAGGCTGCAGGATGACCTCAGAGCAGCTTCTAGCACTGAAAGGGGCTGCAGGAAAGCTGTGGAGGGGGTTTTACAAGGGTCTGGAATGACAGGATGAGGGGGAATGGCTTTAAATTGGAAGGGGAAGATCTAGATTGGACATTAGGAAATTTTTCACACTGAGAGCAGGGAGGCCCTGGAACAGGTTGCCCAGAGCAGTGGTGGCTGCCCCATGCCTGGAGGTGTTCAAGGCCGGGTTGGATGGGGCTTGGAGCCCCTGATCTATGGCAGGAGAGTGGGACTGGATGGTCCCTTCTGACCCCAACTATTCCATGATTTGATTGTCTTCTAGAAACGGGATGCTCTAGTAAGAGGGTGACTGTAGGATTTACATTTCCCTTGAAATCGAACAACAGCTTATTAGTGCTGATAACAAATAACACAGCCAGTTGGTATTCAACCTGCAACACAAACATTTCCACTTGCAAACCCCATCTGACTTTGTTTCTACAGTTCAACCACCCTGAACTGTAGCAGATTAAGAGTATTAATTCTCTTGAGTTAATGCTGTAATAGCTTTAATTGAACCACACTTACGATCATTTTTAAAATGAGTCTGCAATAACCCCAAGATCCTCTCTACTTCTTTTTCTGTAGCTTCCTGATGAGACTCCTCCATTTTTTTCAACTGGAAAAAAGAAACAGAGTTTCACCTCAAACAACCACTGTTGTAGGACAAGGATATGAAAAGGGCCTTTTATGAACACGCAAAAGGCAAATTTTTCTCTTTACACCACACAGAGTTACAGACACCCATATACAAATATCAGACATCTTACAAAGTCCTTCAAAAATCCATCCCCAGCTTACAGCATCAAACCAAAAGGGCACAGTTTGTACATTTTAAGCCTCATCCCAGGTCTGCGCTTCCTTCCCCACAGTTGTGGCACTGGGTCACCCCTCATGCTGCAATGACCTGGGAGTTTAGTGAGGTTCATTTATAGTATAAAGGGGCAGTTAAGATCCTTTTTTTCCCAACAAGGCACCTATGTTTACGCATATGAAACAGCATGAAGTCTGACATTGTCAAAGGACTTAACTGCTGCAATATTACAGATTTCCTCATTGTTTGTCAAGCAGCCTACTCTAAATCTTCCTTCATTTACTGTAACACACCAAATTCCCTTCTTCAAATAGCTTTCAGCAATGTGCATGCTGTTCCTGTCAGCCAAAACTCTCCCTTTGACCACCCTGCAACAGATCAAGGTCCAGAAGCTCTCTCACATCACTAACACAGATTAACGTGCATGATGATCACCAGTGTTTACCCAAAAAGCAGTCGCTCTGGAAGGGACACTCTCAAACCCTTCTGCTCCTCTTCTTCCTAGTACAAGCAGGATCACAACAATTCCTATCGCTGTTTGAAATTATTATGAAATAAGCTGTATTTACGGACACACTCAACATTTTGCCCCCGTGTGTTGCTGTTATCAGGCAGAGGCTCACCTTAACAATACAGTTTATTTTACTAAGTTCCAAACATAAGTCTCTCTGAGTATTCCCAAACTCCTGCCTCTCTGCCAGTGTAAGACCGAAAGAACAGGGAAAACAGTGAAAACAGCAGTTGTGTGAGCTAATGGGTTTGCTACTGTTAACCACATTTCTGTGCAAGTGTCACACACCTCTGGACACTCCTTAAATAAAGCTGAAAACATGCTAATGTAAAGAAGTTTCTTTTTTGTTTCCTTTCAAAGCAACAAGTATCAGAGCAGATAAGATAATTGGAACTTGAAAAATCAGTCTGTGAATCCTATTACTGAACCTGTAATCAGTCCGTGAGTCCTATTTCCTTCTACGCAGTGAAATACTGCAGTCCACACAAAACAAAGCAAGAAGCCTAATAGCTTTGTCCGAATCTTTTAGTACTTAACTACAAAATCCAAACCCGAACAGAATGGTTTAGAGTCCCTTGCAATAACTAAGCCACAACAAATTGTTAATAAAGATAACGCTTCACACACCTGAGCAGGCATTGCCCGCTTTGCTTCTCCCCCTGCAGACTTTCTCTGCCTCTCAATCCGTTGCCTTGGTACAGGAGGATCAGACTTGAAAGACCCCAACCTAAAACAAATGAAGAGAACATACACATGGAAGTGTTTTACACAGATGCCAAGAATGCTATATACAGAGCATTAATGCCCTAGCAGAAACGTGTACTAGTGATTGGTGTCTAAAAACAAAGCTTCATCATGTGTGCAGATCTCTGTAAACAACCATCCCCAAAAGCTGCTCCCAGTGGACACCGTCAGCCCCATATTGTAATTATCAACAGATGACTAAAATTTGATGCAATTATCCCACCCTGGTTTTTAAACTGAAAACTTTAAATCTTTTCTTAAAATCAGTTAAGAAATGGAGTGTGCAGTTCATGTCCTTCATTCCAAAGCTTCTCATTAAAAAATACGACAGCACACACGTGCTAGACTGAGGCGCTTTCCTGAAGTGCTTATCTCTCAATTGACTACAAAAGGAACTTAGGCTCCAGACTTTGGTTGCCCGTAGACCCCACCAAGTTACATGCCTAAACGAGAGGGTGTGAGTTGAGACCTCTTGTGACCGGAGATTGCACTTTGCTCACACCCACGATATTGGGGGTCAATTAAGACTATGAGCTTCTGCTGCAAAATAAACTCCTTCCTTAAATACACTTACATATAGTGAAAAGAAGGTGCTCTTCTGAAGTACTTCTCTGTTTCTTCTCCCAGTTTATGCCAGGCATTACTAGGTAAGAAGCCACCTGAAATGCCCTCAGAATCACTATCATTTTCTTCTACTTCTGTACGGTTTATTCCCATGAATGTTAGCTGCAAAAGAAAAAAAAAAGCTGTAATGAAAATTCACTTAGTGAAAGATCAAGGGATGCATTAGTGGCGTTACGGTGCTTGTGCTGCCAGAGTAATGTTTTCTATCCCTGTATATTTGATTTCCCTGAAAGTACTGCAAAAACCTTACTGCACTCCCATACAGACTTCTTGTGACCAGCAGGCAAAGACAAAAGAACTGTGGGAAAACAAAACAACCTGTATTTCAATAGGATTTGTACGAAAGAATCACAGAATCGTTTAGGTTGCAAAAGGCCTCCAAGATCATTGAGTCCCACCATAAACATCACACTGCTAACTCCAACACTAAACCCTGTTCCTAAGCTCCATATCCACACAGCTTTTAAACCCCTCCAGGGATGAAGACTCTACCACTGCCCTGGGCAGCCTCTGTCAAGGCTCAACAGCCCTTCTTGTGAAGAAAGGTTTCCTAATACCCAGTCTAAACTTCCCCTGGAGCAACTCAAGGCTGTTTCCTCTTGTCCTGTTACTTGTTACTTAGGAGAAGAGCTCAGCACCCACCTGACCATAATCTCCTTTCAAGAGCTGCAGAGCGCAATGAGGTCTCCGATCAGCCTCCTCTTCTCCAGACTTAACAGCCCCAGGGCCCTCAGCCACTCCCCAGAACTCCTGGTCTCTAGACCATTCCCCGGCTCTGTTCACCTCTTGATGAGCTCCAGCCCCTCAACATTTGTCTTAGAGTGAGGGGCCCAAAACTGAACCCAGGATTGGAGGTGCACCTTCACCCGTGCTAAATCCAGGTGCCAATGCCTTCCCTGCTCCCTCTGGCCACATCACGGCTGATCCAAGCCAGGATGCTGTTGGCCCTTTTGGCCACCTGGGCCACTGGTGGCTCATATTCAGCTGCTGTCAACCAACACCCTCAAGTCCTTCTCCTCCAGGCAGCTTTCCAGCTGCTCTTCCCCAATCCTCGCGCACTGCATGGGGTTGTTGTGACACAAGTGCAAGACCCAGCACTGAGCCTTGTTGAAGCCCATACAATTTGCCTTCATGATGTTCAAGGTAGTAAAGCATTACTTGAATTGCACTATAAAGCTAAGGTGCCTCACAGTCTCTGAACACTATGCACTTCCAGGAAACCCAGCTCCTCAAAAACCATAAAATAAATTATTTGGCTCAACCCCGCATCCCTCAATCCAGACTTCCCCAGGGAAAAACTTCAATAAAGCAATTAACTTGATGGAATTCTATGCTGCAGAGCTCTAGACTTGACCCAAGAATCACACTCATTAATCTGCATTAACATAAAAGAAAAATTTCAGGTAGAAGGAAAAAAAAGCCTGCTTCAGAGTTGGTCTGAGCTGAGTTTTCTACCCAGACACCATACAGAGAGACTAATGCGTCAGGTCTAAGAGCACGCTCATAACCCTAAGTCCCATTTCATGTCAGTGACAAAAGGTCTCAAGAACTCCATCCAAAAACATATAAAGAAGTGGAAAGGATTAAAAAACTGCATTGCTACTGGGAAACAACAAAATACTGAGTGTAAATGCACAAGAACAGCATGAACTGACTGAACTGGGATAAAACATTGGAGGGGAGGGGGAGAATCTGTATTTTAAGTTGGATTTTCCCTATGCACACTGGTAATGTTTAATACATAGCTTAAAACAATTAACAATGTTAACCAGAAAGCTAATCAAAGACATTCACAAAAAGCATATTAAATTCCATCAGAACTGTTGCGTACTGCCTGACAACCCAAGGCTTTTATTTCACAGTTCTGTATCAAATGGGGCAAACCTCCAGCAAAACTGTTGGCAAACCCAGAGTATGGAACTCACCAAGTCTTCCGCAAACGCCAGTGAATCAAATGCTGCCATCTCAGACTGCAGCTCATTGGCCTTCTCTTTCCCTAGATTTGATGCTAAGACAAGAAACTGGGCATCCAGAGCAGCCTCTCGTGCACAGAAAACTGGTACAGGAATTGTTTTGTGTTAATAACAGGAAATTGTCAAAAACACAACAATCAAACTTAGCACCCAGACTATCCCAGGCACTAAGCTCTATAAATCACTGTATTGCAATGCCCCATAACACCCTTACTCACAAAATGCTTGTAATAATATTTGCATTAAAAAAAGAGAGGAGAGGATGACACTGACAAAAGCAAGCACAGAAAAATAACATATTATCTTAAAGACTAAAACACATTTTTCATCGATGTTTCCCACCTCTCCAAGTGAAATGGACCCATCTACACTGATACCTTTTATACTACTTACATGTATTGTCCTACAGAGTCAAGATAAAGCAAGGAATATTTCTACATGCAAACACTAAAGTAATATTTATTTTCTCAAATCAGCTTATTCAAACAATTCCCCTTAAAGTATACATATCTATTTCAAGTTATATTTCAATAATTCTGATAAAGTACTAGGACCTCAACCTCATTCTCTCACCATTCCTTGTTAACAAGACATCTTCCCCTCACACCTGGCCAAGGAACCACCTCTAATAAGGACCAAAGCATTTGTTTTACCTCCACTAAACAGTTTATTGGCCTCTTGCAAAGCTTCTGTCAGTCTATTGCTTTTAGAACTCAGCATATCCTCACGATTTTCTGTGAAGAAGAGAGAAATGAAATCCAAAATTACTTACAGAAGCAACGAGAAATACGTACATCTTAAATCAAAATCAGCTAGTTCATGGTCCATTGTACACGCAGAAATATAGAGTACTTTAATTGCAAGAGTTTACAGGCTCCAATTATATCAATGCTTATTAATGCACAGCATCACCAGCCAGGAGAGGATTGTCCTGCTATGCTTCACACTGAGCTTCTCAGCCCCAGTACCCCAAGCCCTTCTCCTCAGCACTGCTCCCAATCCATTCACCACCCAGTCAAGACGGTGCTTGGGATCATCCCAACCTAGGTGCAGAACCTCACACCTGCTGAACCTCAATGACAACCTCTCCAGCCTGGCCAGGCCCCTCTGTAGGAGATCCCTTATCTGTTATCCCCTCATATACCAGCTTTTAACCCCTCCAAGGACAGAGCACCTCTCTTTCCACCTATCACCTCATCCACAGTCTTTTAACCCCTGCAAGGACAGGGACTCTCCTTTATCTTGGAGCTCCTCATCCACTGCTTTTAACGCTTCCTTTGACAGATAATTTCCCTTTTCCTTTACCCCTTCGACCCTCATCCACAGCCTTGTAACCCCTCCGGGGACAGGGACTCTACCTAATTTCTGAGCTCCGCATCCACTGGCTTTAACCTCTCCAGAGACATAGATTTTCCCTTACACCCTACCCCCTCACCCACCGACTTTCAACTTCTACAGGGACGGGGACTCTCCCTTATCCCGGAGCACCTCAGGCATCGGCTTTAGCCTCTCCGGGGATGGGGATTTTTCCCTCGAGTACTTCATCCACCAGCTTTAACCCCTGCAGGACAGGGACTGTCTTTCATCCCTGAGTATCTAATCCACCTGCTTTAACAGCTAAAAGGACTGGGACTCTCCCTTAACTCCAAGTTCCTTATCCACCGGCTTTAACCCCTGCGGGGCTGGGGACTCTCCTTTTAACTCGTCATCCATCAACTTTAACCCCTTCGGGCCAGGGACTCCTTTAACCCCTCATCCCCTGGCTTTAACCACGGTTTCCCCGCTCCCCAGCCCCGCTCACGCTGGACGCTGTAGATAAGCTCGCGGTACTGGTTGCGGATGGTTCTCCGGCTGCGCTCATCGCCCTGCGTGCTCCCGGACTGCCGCTCCTGCTCCTCCTCCCCATCCTCCTCCTCCTCTTCTTCCTCCTCGTCGCCCTGCTCGGCCGGCGGGCGGCCCGGCAGCCGCCGCCTGTGCCGGGGACCCGAGCCGTTCCGCGGGGCGGAGAGCGACGGCCGGCGGGGCCCGGGGCTCAGGGAGGAGCAGGGTGAGGAGGACGGGCTGCTGCCGTTCGCCTCCGACATAGCTGCCCGGGGCGTCGGCTACGGCGCCCGCCGAGGCTCAAACCGGCGCGACAGCACGCGGAACCGGTGGCGCGGGGTAGAGCCGGGACAGGATGCGCCGCCGCCCAATGAGAGCGGGCGATGCGATAGGAGGCGGAGCCAAGGAGCCTTGACAGGCGGCGGCGTCGACCAATGAAAGTAGGGGAGGGCTGGGGAGGGCGGGGCCTGATGGGTCCAGCTGCCAATCAGAGGCAAAGTCACCGCCCAATAAGGACGGGGGCGGGAGGAGGCGTGGCCTGGGTGGCCCGGCCGCCAATCGCAGGCAGTGTCACCACCCAATGAGAGCGTGCGGGGCAGGGGAGCGGGGCCTGCGAGGCGAGCTGCCAATGACTACCCAAAAAGAGGCAGAGGGTTCAGGGCCTGAGGGGCCGGGCCGCCAATCAGAGGCAGCGCCTCCACCCAATGAGAGCCTGCGAAGCGGTAGTAGGCGGGGCCTGAGCGGCCTGACCACCAATCAGAGGCAGCCCTGTCCTATAAGAAGTGCGCGGCTGGGTCTGGAGTGTGTGGAGTATTTGTTTTAGTGGAGTTTTGGTTTGTGTGCGTGAGCCTTCAGAGCCCATCCAACCTACACCACACTTCTATTAAATTGCTTCTCGTGCATCGTTTGAGAACTCCTGTATTCCTCGTTTCCCAAAATACCTTATTCCTTCTAGAATTAGCCCTTTTGTCATGGGAGTGCTGTGTGTGCTCCGATTCCATTCCAAGCTCCAGAGCAGGACAGCTTCGCCACGTCCCCCAATCACTCTGGGCACCCCCTGGGACACGAGGTGTCTGCAGCATGCTGAGGAACTCCCTTACAGCCTGAATTTTTCCATTTGTTCCAGAGTCTCTTATGCCTTTTGTTAAATTGTCCTGTGCAAGGACAGGAGTTGGACTTGATGATCCTTATGGGTCCCTTCCAACCCAGGACATTCTATGATATTGGTGGCTGTATAGCATAGGCTAAGTCCTCCTACTGCCATCCCTCCGTTACCACTCTAGGCTAATGAACGTTTTTGAGCTCCCTAAAACAAAGGGATGTCCTGACAAACCCAGTATTTTCTGTCTCTCCTCATATACCATCATCTGTGATTCTATAGTTCAGTAGAGCTGGACTCAATGATCTCTAAGGTCTTTTCCTGCTTCGGGTCAGAAGGGACCTCAAAACCCATCCAGTCCCACCACCTGCAGGGACACCTCCCACAGGATCAGGGGCTCTAAGCCTCATCCAACCTGCCCTTGAACACCTCCAGGGATGGGGCAGCCGCAGCTTCCCTGGGCAACCTGGGCCAGGGCCTCACCACTCTCAGCATGAAGAAATTCTTTAGCCTAAATCTGCCTCCCTCCAGTTTATACCCATTGCCCCTTGTCCTATCACTCCAAGTCTTTGCAAACAGTCCCTCCCCAGCTTTCTTGTAGCCCCTTCAGATGCAGGAAGGATATAAGGGAATATTATAAGTCATGATTAAAATAACAATATAGTAGATGAAAAGTTGATTTCTAGAAACTTTCCTGATTACTTTTTAAAAATGATAGCTTTTCATTGCAAGGACTTTAGGGATGGATTTGTAGCTTTCCCTGCTTATTTTTCAAATTTAGATTCATCCTGCAAAAGGTAAAGATATAATACATAGTGTTTCATTATGTGAATAATACTGTTGAGTTCCTCTAATGATTGTGGTGTTTCATTGGAGTATTTTGAGCAGGCGTTCTAAAGAAGGAAGAGAAGAGCAATGGAGCTGGTGAAGTAGCTGGAGAACAAGTCTTTGAGGAGCAGTTGAGGGACCTGAGATTGTTTAGCCTGGAGAAGAGGAGGCTGAGGAAAGACCTGATCACTGTCTACTACTGCCTTAAAGGAGGTTGTAGAGAGGTGGGTGTTGATATTGTCTCCCAAGTGACAGGTATTGGGACAAGAGGGAATGTCCTCAAGCTGCACCAGAGCAGGTTTAGACTGGGCATCAGAAAAAGTGTCTTTGCAAAAAGGATTCTCAGGCCCTGGCAGAGGCTGTCCAGGGAGGTGGTGGAGTCTGCATCCCTAGAGAACTCCTAGAGGGAGTTTAAAAGGCAGGTAGATGAAGTGCTTAGGAATATGATTTAGTAGTGGACAGGTACGGCTGGAGTTGATGATCTCAGTCACCTTTTCCAACCAAATGATTCTATGGTTCTATGAAAACATCTTCATAGATCAGAATGGTTGAATGTACAGTCATGAATCTACTTCACCTTCCCTAAATCAGCACTTCTGCTGCACTACAGGCTGCAGCTGTATTTCAAAAGATATGTTTAAAATATTGCATTTCCCAGAATAAAATGATTGCATTAGAATTTGGAGTCTGGGACAATTTTCTATTCTTATACTTAGTGTGACTAGCAGAGTGCTGTCAAATTTGCATTGCAAATTCCTTATGAGTAATACGCTTTTGGGCCCTGACACAGAAAGTCTCAAGAGAGGATCCAAGCAAGACTGGTGCTCATTGTATGTTGCAGCTTGCAGACACATGGTAGGAAATATTCCCTATTCCAAAGGCTTTGTACAAAATGCAAAATGCTGAGCTGAGTGGGAGGCAAAGTAGTAAAAGGTTCAACATGCGGGGAATGTTTTGACACCTTGCTGAAGAAATCCTGTTGCATCCAGACTTGTAGAAGCACTAATCTTGTGTTTCTGGAAATGATTCTTCCATTCCTGCAATCTGTGAATGGCCTTTCTTGGTGCTTAGAGAAACAGGGCCTTTTATTTGTTGGGTACAAAAGCAAAATACCCCACAGAACACTCTTTGTCTTAAATACAAACAAAATTCTTAAGGAGGCAACCCATGTGGACCAAAACCGAAAAACTAAAATGTGTAATGAATATAAATTCACATTTAGCAAGAATTTCATAGACCAAAAAAGGATTTCAACAATCACTGTTGCATTAGTACAGTAACTTGTATTTATATGTGAAAGAAGACCATCCCACATAGACCAGCGGAGTTTAATCTGAATTCAGTTTTCAGTTCCGTCACAAAAAGTTTTTTCTCTGAAGCTACACATCACTTGGGAGTGGTAGGAATGACTGGAGAAGCCTAGTGCTGCTCTTCACATGGAGCAACCTGTCACAGCACACACCGTGCAGCTATGGGTCAGACATCAATACTTCTAATCCCTACTTGATCTTCTTGTTGCAAGGATGGATTGGCAGTTTCAGGCAGCATAAATAAGCATGAAGTCATCTTGTGTCACCTGGAGAAACTGAATCTGTGAGCACTGGACACAAAGCGGGAACTGCATCTTCTTGCAGGAGGACAGGGCTTCAGAGAGGAAGCTTCAGCCAGCACAGCCCTCAGTGTGCTGTCTCCTGGCTAGAGGGTGACACAGGTGATGTCTCAGAGCAGAGAACAACCCAATGGCTGCTACCTTGGTGGTCCATCCAGGGCATTTCTAAAGAAGAAACAAAGGAATTAAAAGCAAATGCAGAACGATGTCACATTTTTGCAAAAGAAAGGACCAATTCGTGCCCTGGAGAGTTGTGCCCATGTTTTGCATAACTGCGTGATGAGGTTTTGGACATTGCAATTTTAAGATGACAATAATTTCTGTATTCCCAGAAAAATCATAGGGATTCACTTTTCTTTATAGCCATCTCTAGGCGTTATCGCCTGTTGGACATTGCCAAGACTATGCAAACAGCTGACTTAAACCTAAGCATCTCTGTGACAGGTTTAGTCTCATCGCAGCAATTGCTCCTGCACATCTGGTGCTGATGTGGATGTATTTTATTACATGTGTTTAGCGGCCTGTCACTCACAGCCTGTTATGAAAGAAATAATTTTTTCCTCTCTAAAGTAATGTATTCCAAGGGAGAGTTTACCAAAAGTACCATCTAACTGAAAACACACTCTACTTAAAAGCTGTTCCTATGATCAGTGTGGATTTCCCATTCCAGAGACATGTGCTTTGGGGCTTTCTAGCCAAGACAACCCTGTACTGCAGTGGCATGTGCTTTTCCTGCAAGGCTCACAGATGTAACGTTCTATCTTCAGCCACTACTTTCAAACAAGTGGATGGGAAGCTCTGTCTTACCCATTGTGAAAAGAAACGAGCTGCTTTCCCTCTTTTCTGACTTTGTTGTGGGCAAGAGAAGGCTGAAAGCAGGCAAGGGGATGAAGAGTGGAATGGAGGCAGGAGACAACTTTTTCCGTCTCTCCCTCCTGCCAGGTAATCTGCCAGCATTCCCAGACCTTGTTTATTCTGAACTCCGGCAAAGCATTCCTTTTAAAATATGTGAAGCAGTGCTGACTCACAATGGTTTTCTTAGGGCAGCTATCACTTTTAGCCACGCTATGCTTATATGCATTTGTCACATGCTAAACTGATCCATTTTCCCAAACTTAACTTACCAAGTGAATCGGGTTAGAGAGGCAGCCTGCTAATTAGTGGTTATAGTCCTGGGGCAGAAAGCCAGTGGGTGAAATCCTAGTTACATTGGTGCATCGTAGAACTTGTCTCATTGTCTTAAAGCATGCAGCATAGAAACAGCAGTGACAGCAGGCAGTGTCTCGTGTACGGGACCGATCTCATGTTATTCTCATCCAGCAATGGAGAATTCCTGCGAAGAACTGATGTGTCACAGCCCTGTAGCTCCCTGGGTCAGATTCCTTCCACCTCATAGCTGGCCGGCATAGTGTTCTCAAACATCAGCCAATTCACATTAATAGAACACTTTCATGTGATCAAGGGAGAAAGGGGATCCATACACCAGCTAGGAGAGAAGGAGAGCAGAAGGTTATGAAAATCAAGGGCAGAGTGGGACAGTTTCATTTTTAGTCTAGAGGAAACTCAGGTAAGTATTGCTTTATTAGTACTTTAAACTTAAAAAATGTCTAGACTCAAAGCAGCTTACTAATCATGTTTGAGATGTTACAAAAAGGCAAAGGGAGTGGCTTATAAGTAAAAGAAACTTTTTTTCCTTATAAGAAAAGAAACAGTGGCTCCTTTGATGTTCTATAGTTTCATGATCTCTGGTATAACTTGTTTTGCAGTGCCCATAATCTAAAGTAGTCCACAGGGTGGTGTCTGTTTAGCCAGTATCTGAGGCCAAGGGACAGATCATTAAGTGTGCATGTCCTAAAATAGATGTTTTGAAAACATGTTAGAGCATGACAGACTGTAATAGTCATGTGCAAGTGCTGGACGTTTAAACCTGGCTTTTCCACCATTGACCTGTTTGCAGAAATAGTTGCTTGTTGATTTGAAATTGCCATGTAACAACAAGAATGCACGTTTCTCATGCAGGATTTCAGATGTAAAATTAGCTGACTGGTTGCTAGAAAGATTACTCAGATGTTTGAGTTGTTCTTTGGTGAGAACTGACTTGATGATTCTTACTGTCATGTACAATGAGGTTTGTTTCAGGCTGTAAAACACAATATCTCCTCTGGTGACCCAAATCTTCTGTAGATCTTCATGTTGAAGTCACTTTCTAACTACTCACTGGGAGAACTAATCAGATGAAAATAATGATGAACAAGGATTTGATAAGGTTATTATTTTGAACACTGTTGTCATTATATTGAAATGTGTTGTCAACATATGAGACTGTGGCCACTTCTGTTACTTCTTTATTTTTTTAATGAGCAGGGTTTATGTTACCACAATGTTTTGGCATGTCTTGTAAGTTTGGAAATCTATTTCTCAAGTAATCTGCCTTTAAAAAGGCTGGTTTATCTTTGGGCAGAAACAAACAATCGGGAACTAGGTAACAATGGCAGGTACCCTTCTGTCTGTATTGTGAAGTTGGTGTTTCCTACAAAATCTGATCTTATAAAAAATAGAATGCTTGTAGCTTGAATTTGTTTCTCATGATTCAGCTACTCTGGATCAAACTGTAAATTACCTAGGAGCAGACCTTTTTCCCTTTACACAGCCCAAGAGATGAGTTAGAAACCTGCTATAGATGTAGGAGCTCAGAAAAAAAATCTCCATCCCTTCATGTCATACCTGTTTAGTTATAGATATGGTGATTAATTAAGTAGATGCTAGTACATACATCCATAAATCTAAGTTTAAAGGGATTTTGGAAAGCAGAAACGTAGACAGGCTGGTAGTTGGCCAGAAAAGTCAGATGGACCTATGGATTAAACATCAGTTCTTCATTGGCTTTGTTTTCAGTATCCTGCCATCTGCATCTACATCCACATCCATGCATTCTTCTGTCTCTGAAACAGAGCTCTGTGCAATGATAGTCTCAGATACCCCAGCTGAGGGAGACAGGTAATCATTCTGCATGTGCTCAGGATCATCTAGTCAGTACTTTTCATCAAGCAATTCAATAACCGAGGCTGTGGAAAGCAACCTACTGTAGGAAAGAGCTGATCTAAGCTGGTCTAAGTTTTATTATAGCTTGGTGATTTTACCAGTAAAACAAGTTGTCAGTGACTGGATATACTTGGATTGTCACAGAAGCACTGGTTTGTGGGGCTGTTTAGAAAGAAGACCTGTTCAAAGCCACTCCAGGAGCAAATGGGAAACAAAACCAATGCCTCAGGTCCAGCCTGACACTTCACACCCACAGGTAAGCCTGCAGACATCTTCCACCTCATACAAAACATAATTCACATTGCAAATCTGGGTGAAAAGCATGTGGGATAGAAATAGAAATCAAAGCAATAGTTTGGAGACCTTCCAGCATAGGCAGCACAAGGGGGCAGAGGGGAAGCATCACCGTGAAGGTCCAGGCTGTGAAACCTCCAGCCAGCAGTGGTGAGTTCCCTGTCTTCATGGACAACTTACATTTTTCTGGATGGGAGGAGGGTGTTTTTGAAGACTGTTGAGAATATTCCTTTCTCATCACTTGAAGCCTTCTTTAAAATTCTCCTATAACTAACAGCTTCTGTGCAGTATTAGAGAATGGCAGTCTCTAAGAAGCCCCTTAAGTCCATACCGAGACTGAAAAAAGCTAAATTTTACCCTGCATCTGTGATCTAAATGTAAAGCTAAAGAAATACCTAAAATTCAGTTGATTCTACATTCAGTTTCAGCAGCTCATGGTTTGAAGAACTGCATTGCTGACAGCCGGAGCTAGAGGAGAGCCATCACACATCATAGTTCTTATTTTCCTTGACATAACCCTTTTTAAGCACTGGCTTCTAAAAATCACATGGTGAAACAAAGTTCAGTTTAGCTTGTGTATGTTTTCATTAGAAGCATCTGAATGCAGGATATTATGGAACTACCTCAGCTGATCAAGACAGATCTACAGAATATACAAGGCTCAGCAAGTCTGAGAAAACATTGAACTATATATTCCTGCCAAATTAAATTTGTCATAAAACACTAGATAGGACTTGATGGACTCATTTATGTCTCTGGCTTCAGTGCAAGCATACAATCCAGCTCGCACTCTGGATTCTTGGTCAAAGCCAAGGCTCAGCCAACTCTGAACCCTTGCAGGTGGGTCAGGGTATGTTTGTTTGCTTCACATGTGAACAGTGTTGTGATGTGGAGAATTGTATAGGATGGTGATAGGACTATATGTAGCTAAAGGTAAGAATGATTTGTTTCGTTACCTGGATTAAATGTGTTTTTCTGAATGTAAGTAACCAGAAAACACTCTCCGATTCATGGCAAGCTGACTGTGTGTAAACACTTTTTCTTGCTATTGAAACAGAATGTGATGGATATCATAGTAATAATTTTTGTGTGTGTGAACAGTTGCCATATTTGCAACATAAATATTTTAGAAGGAAACAGGATTGGTATAATTGTGAGAAAACAGGACCATGAGATCATTTCCCTAGAGTTAATGAAAGAGAACAGGAAACTTTATTGGTGAACCAACCCTGTAGCTGTTTCTGCAGAACAGATCTGACTAATGAATGGATCAAATCGGAACAAATGGCATATGTATTCAAAGGGTTCTTTGGGTAATATGATTTCAGAACCTCCTCTCCCATTCCCCAGATGTGATTCCTCCAGCAGACCTGTGAAAAATGCAGCTATTTTGGGAAGATACACACTAAAATAGAGGAGGGATATATCCATGAGCCCTGTTTTTCTGTGATTCTGTGAAGCATCAGCCAAACGCCCCCATTTCCATGCACTTAGGATTCAATGTCAGTTTTCACTCATCCTTCAGAAGGGGCAAGAGGACGTGTCTAGATCTTCTGGAACAAGAGCACTTTTTGATGTTAATACACTCTGACATCATGAGCAGATCCTTGTTGAAGCCAGAAGCACAAAGATTGCTGCAATAAGGGAAGGAGGGGAAAAGTACAGAAAAACGGATAAATGCAGTTCAAAAGTACCAAAATCCTAATTTTTATAGCACAACTTAGTAAATCTGCAGGTTTGGACCTTAGATTTGATTTTAATGTGCTCCATTTTTTTTCTGGCACAATAAAGACTGTGAATTCTCCAACACTTCCAAGGGATACATGTGTGATGTGCCTTTCACTTTTGTTACTGTTAGCTCTGTGTGATGTGGGCTGTTGACCTATTTTCCATCCTCATGAAAAAGCATTTGATTAGACTATAAAGAAGTTGGGTTTATATTTCTGTATGTGTCTGCGCATTATATATTCAGCATATTGATACTGTTTGAACCGCAGCAATTAACTGCTGGAATAAGTTGCATGCCTACTTGTTGCATTGCCTGTTACTCACAGTTTCCATGCTACTTCCAACTGTAAACTGAAAACTGCACTTAACCACTTTCTTTATGAGAAATAGCTGCTTTTACCCACAAATTTGGAGCTCTGCACAATTTTATTGAACCCATATGAAAATCTCTACATGATGCAAGGGGCCAGGAGGTTTAAATTCAGGGTCTACATAAAATACTCTTTTTTTTCCAGTTTCTGTGGTGGACTCTCTCATTGCACTGCTCACACCAAAGGGTGATGTGTGTCAGGAGCCTTGAGCATGGAGATGGCCTTGCATTCTTATAAACTAGCCTTAGCATTTCATAATTGTTACATGTGCAATAGTCTCAGCATGAAGACTTGCCAGCCCAAACCCAATATTTGAACCATGGCACTATTAAACCATTTTTATTGGCAAAAAGAGTTCAAGACTTCTGGCAATTGCACTGAAGCCTTTTGCATTAACAGATCCTAGAGCCTTGTCATATCTTTGTATGGTAAGTTCTGTTCTTATGTCTGAAGTTTGAAGAACTTTGATTCAACCCACAGGCCATCACACTTTTCAGAGAATATTACTCCTTTCTAGATGTGCAGGACTTCACCAAGTAACCTTTAAGAGTTTGCTTGTGCAACAAAACAAAAATCCCATCTGGATGCAAGAAGATACAAATCTTCATTTGCCTTAGCCCTTTAACTGCAGAAGGTGGTTCTTGTACGGATTCCAGTCATATATGAACCTTAAACTCAACAAACAATTGTAGGGCTTATTTTGTGCTCATTCCATTGACTTCAAGTATGGTTGGTGTCCACTTTCTAAGTGCTAGTGACTGATATTCAGTTCCCTGCATTCTATCATGGATTCTTGTTGACAGCAAAAGTTGTATATTTTTCTGTTTACTAATATTTCAGAGTGCTTTGTGGTTAAAAACAATTGATGCGACGGGGAGACAGAAGTGCCGTCTGTGAACTCCACACAGCATCAGCCTAGTCGTTCTTTTCAATATCCTGACCTGTTCCATCTGGAAAAGGTGTTTTCTGCCAGCAAGTGAAGGACGTGTAGTACCAAAAGGCACATACATCTTTAACATCCAGAGAGACAGCTGTAAGGCTTGCACAGACATGTGATAATTCTGTCTGAATGATGAAATCTCAGAAAAAAAAATCTGTCAAGCTAAAAAGCTCAAGTGCTGCTTTTCCCATTGCACTGGTCTTCTGCCATCATTGAAGAGGTCAGTGCTGACTCTTGGGACTTTGCACCCCAGTGAGTTACCAGTTTTACTTTGGAGTCCACATGCACAAATGATTCCAGCTACAGGATTACAGGGATAACACTGTGTGCTAAGGTTGTAGATATCACAGGTGCATCTGGAGGAGAATGAGGGTGATGTTGCTTACTTCCATTCACTTTATTACTTTTTGTTTTGTTACTTTTGTAGGGATGAAAAGAAATGCTCTGTGACACTAGACAGGTCAATAGTAGATAAATAGAAGCCAACTGCAAAATAAAATTTCATCTGTTCATCTGTCAAGTTCTGTCTGTTGTAATGATCGAAACCAAAGTAGCACTTAATATTCCAAAAACATAATGAGATTTTAATGTTAAAATCTTACCAACAAGGAAGGGGACACTTACATCGTTAATAGCCAGGCTGTCTGCAGACTCAGGAAGCCAATAGTGCAGACATTTGCAGATGATCCCAGAAGTTATTTTCTCCATATTTTCATTCAACATTATAATCCCTGCTTAGAAATATACATGCGGTGCTTAATGATATATAGCAACAATTATTTTGTGAGCCTGGTCTCCAGCAAACCTTCTGAGACTGAATTCCAGTCCTGCAGAGCCTGTACCTAACACATTCACTAACGATGAAGAAATGCCAATGGAAAAATATACCTGTAAAGTGAGAGTGGACTTCTGAAACTGGATATTGTTTGTATTAGTGGAAAATGATAATGTGGATATAAATAGTGCAAACCCATCTGGGCAAGGCAATATGTTATACGAGTTTAAATCTGTCGTTAGGAGAAGCTGATTAGGTTTACATCTGTCACAAGGATGAAGACTTGTGCCATCTGTAACAACAGCGAGTGGCTTAGTTAACTTTACCTCCATCAACCCCCATGGGTTGCTAGGACCCCTTCCCACCAACACAACATGAGATCATCTTTCTAAAAAGCCTCTGCCACAGAGGCAGACATCAGCACCTCAGATTCAGAGTAGGGAGTGTAGTCTGGGCAGCAGTCACTGTCACCAGACCATCAAAAAACCTTCAGGAACTGTCTCCAAGTGACCTCTCAGTCTTGTTTTGCATGTCTGCTTAGCTGAAAAAGGAGTCAAGGGGGGAAATAGGTTTAGAATTTACATTCATTTTTATTTTAAACATTCATCCACTACATTAGTTTTAATGGTAATGACCATAAGGAAGCATGCTTGTTATTATGCAATTATTATCATTTGAAAAAAAAAAGCATGTAAAAATTATGTTAGCTCTACTGCTTTTCTTTCCTTCTGGTGTCTTTAATGATAACTCTCTGATGTTACTGCACACAAAGGTATTCCTGGCTGTCTCTCATCAATAAGCCTAGGGAAGAATTTTAGCCTTGAAATGTAGTGGGCTCTTTTTGTACAGAGCTAAATCAGTGTAACACCCTTGAGAAAAGTCCCTAATCCAGTACAGATTCCATGTGAAATGTAACGTATTCTCTTAGAGCAGCAATGCCAAATCAAGGCAGGAGTCGTGTTCATTCTGTACTGATCCCAAGGGCTGAATGCTAGCACTAGCCCCAGAGTCCTGCTTAGTGCAGGTTTACACATTTATGGCCAACACTCGGCCCCTCTGTGCTGCAATTACTGCTTCTTTAAATGTCAACAGTCTTATTCTGCTCCATGAACCAGTGCAGAACTTGCGTAAGCAATCCTACCCAAGTGATGGTATCACAGAACACATTTATCTATGCATACTAGGTATTAAATGCAACTGTATGTATGTGTGTGATTGTGTGTACATGCGATTGTCTACCTGTGTTGGACCAGCATGAAAAATCCATCAGCAGCCTCCTGTCAGCCCAAGGAAAGTCCCTGAGCATTGGAGAATGAGTCCCCCTCTCCTGTGATCTTGGTGTGGGAATGCAGGCTGTGTTAGAGTGAAGCCCAACCTGCCAGCTCTGGCATGTCAACGCTCCTCAACTGAGAAGGCAGGAGGTGACAGACCATGGCTGGCAGCTGGCTCAGGGTCCACAGCTTCAGGAGAACAAGAAGGAAGGAATCTTGCCTTCTGAGCAGCTTTATGACCTGCCTTTCCTCTGCCACTCTCCTCTGCCCTCAGAACACCAGACCTTAAGGCAGCTCTTCACTCTCCTTTTTATTTCCACTGAGAAACTTGGCTGAAGGGAGGAGAAGAAAGGACAAAAGAAATAGCTGAACACTGCAGAGGGGACAGCGAAGAAAACAGTTGCAAGAAAAAAGAAGGCAAAAAGAGGCAAGAAATAATTCCACTTGCGATGCATTCTTCCCGTGCTTTATGTGCCCTGGTTCCTCAGACCTGCCCTGCATCCAGCGGTTTGCTCACCACAGGCAGTCCCTGCTGTTCTCTGGGGAAAGGCAGCAAACACCATCTCACAGCTCTCACAAAAGGCCAGCTCAGCTTTTTGTTGCCAAGCAACATCATGATTCCACAGCAGATCCAGCCGCTGGTGTTGCCAAGCAACATCTTTCCCATCAAGTTGTGCACATTTAAATCATTCCATGTTTACTAATCCTCGTTATAGGATTATGTTTTCCCTCCCAGATCCTGATAGTTGCTTTTTTAGAACTTGTATGAAAACATAGGCTGATGGGCTATCGCAGGGCACTCTTGCAGATCTCCACAATATTTTACTAATATGCAGAAAGTAAGAATGATTTGGCGTTATTTACATCAAGATGGGACAGGAGCAAAATACTAAACAGTCCCTTTTCTTCTCTTACCTACAAGAACAGTTGGTGCATAATGGTGTGGCAGAGCTTTGCAATGCTTTATGTGTGGTATCTATCATGTGAAACTAAGGAACATGAACACATTTTGTCTTATTTTTGCAGTATTTATACCATAAAGTAAAGTGACAAATGAAATGTTCTTAAATAAATACTTAATGTAGAGTGTATTCAGTACAGAAGCAGCTCACGCCTCTGAGCAGTGTGTGGTCGGGAAGCAGACCAAACACTGTATACAGTGGGATTAAGTTGGGTCACTCATGACAAATCACTTGGATCTTACTGAAATGCCTAACTCATTAACTGCTGCATAGCTTACCTTTAAGTCTGAGCTGTGTTCTCCCCTAGTCTGACTCTGCCAGTCCTCCTGGGTTTGATCCTCTTTTGATCAAGAAAAGGCATTCTCCTGTGAAGCATGGATGAGGAACCACACTGGAATTCCAGCAAGTAGAGTAAAGCAGCCTGATGTGAGTGCGTTTTCTCCCACCAGTTCTGTCATAGAATCAAAGAAGATAAATTGAGACATCAGAGGATGAGGAATGCTCTCATGGTTAATGGTTTAGGCAGACTGATGTGACTTCACACTGAAACAGAGCAGAAGAGCAGCATCTACCTAGGCGCAAGCAACTTGCAGTGAACAGGTGTTGCTTGGGATAGCTGGGAAAGGACCTGAATGGATCCTAATTTGGACATGACAGCGAGTCAGAAAACTGTCCCAAAGCTCTAACATTAGTGTTGTCAGACAGAGTTGCTCTAGGTCCAGAGATCAGGGAGTGTGGCTGCTGCCTGTCATCGTGGACATTGCTTCCCTTTTTTCCCATGACTCACGGTTCTGGAAGCAGTGAAGCTTTCTGTGTGGCTCTGCAAAGCTTACACAAGTTTGGCTGATAAAAATACATGGCCAGAAATTACCATCAGCTACCAGCAGGTCATTGTCCCCTGAATCTGTGTAGACAATCATTTTGCAAGGCAGCTCCTTCCCTTTCACTTGTAGCGTTTTCTGGCCTTAGCTCTACAGATGGAATCACACCAAATATGAGTTTGGTTGCTGTTTATGAGGAAATAAAGTGAAGAACTGAGGATATATTATCTGGCTTGTTTTTTCCTGAGGTCCCACAGGATCCCTGCTCTTAAATTCATGGCACAGAGCCTAAGGAAAAACAATGCGTAATTTTTTGTCTATAGGCAACGAATTTTACAACAAATTCTATACTGTTTTGTAAGGAAGAGCAAAGTAACACTTTGATTTGATGAACTTTCTGTTTTCTGGGTTCTGAAGCAGGCTGGGGAGACCAGAGACAAGGGAATATGACAGCCACATTCACACCTTTTAGTTTTTGAGCTTCGCTATTGATTGTTCACTTTTCCGTCTGAACTCTTCAAGGTGTAGCACAGATTTATTTGACCTACTGTATGTCTCTCACACCACTACACCCACTCATACCACACCCACTTTACTTTATAATGTGGAAAACTCAGGGAATAGAAGTAATTTATTCCTGATCTGTGGAATGCTGCTTTGATCAGTAACAGTGGCATAAGTTGGTATAATAATGCTGAAGGCTTGGGTTGCTGGATCACTAACTTCATGAATAAAGAAAGGTTCCAGTGGCAGGGCTGCTCACAGTCCCTGACCTCCCAACTGTTCAGACCAGAGCCCCAAATGCTTCACGATTTCAAGCTAGATGTTTGTAACCAAGACTTTGTGTAAAAGAGAAAAGGCTCAAGAACACCAGCACAGAAGCTTCCCTGGGAAAACCTGCCTCTTATTCATGTCAGATATGAATTTTCCATGCTGGAGTCAGAAACACTGCCTAGCAGCTCTACATGGACCATGGGCAATTCCTTTGCTGTGTGGCATCACCAAGCCCCACTTACAGAAGTGCTTACAGAAACTTGTTAAGCCCTTGGAGTAGCCACTAGTGATAAATACCCGTGTCTTGTTATCAGCTGTCCACCCCTTTGTGGAAGCATTGCTGGAACAGACAATGAGCATTAATAATAATAATCTGCTCACCCATAAACCAGTACTTCTTGCAACAGCACATTTCAAAAGATTTTTGTCACGTCTCCACCCTTCAGGATGATTAAATGATAAATGATTTCAGCATAAGCTGAGCAGGAACATCAACATTTGCTACTGTGTATTTCTGAGGGCTTTTAGGACTAATATGGAAACTGAAAGGTAAACACATAAACATACTTGAAACCCAGATGGTGGATAGATACCACTCTCGGTATCCAATTCCCATTGAAAACAAGTGCATAACTTCACTGTGTTATTGCATCAGCCTTCCAGTGCCAAGGGGTCCACAGTGAAGCCGAGGAGGGGCTCTTCATCAGGGAGCGCAGGGACAGGATGAGAAGAAATGGTTTTCAGTTGAAAGAGGGGAGATTGAGATGGGATCTTAGGAAGAAATGTTGTGAGGGTGGGGAGGTCCTGGCCCAGGTTGCCTAGGGAAGTGGTGGCTGCCCCATCCCTGGAGGAGTTCAAGGCCAGGTTGGATGGGGCTGGGAGCCCCTGATCCAGTGGGAGGTGTCCCTGCCCATGGCGGGGGGTGGGACTGGATGGGCTGTGAGGTCCCTTCCAACCCAAACCATTCAATGATTCTAGGATTCTACTCTTTCCTTGGACATTGTTGTAGGGCAAGAGGCATAGCTTATACCAGGAGTCAAGAAACACTAAGAGTGAAATACATTTTAACTGAAATCCATGTTCCCTAGGGTTGCTTTTGTGAAAGGTGTTAGTACTCAATTTATGGCATGCTGAGCCCAGCAGCGTCACAGGAGCAGGGGAGGCCCTGGTGGAGGAAGCACAACTTGTTTTCTTTTTGCCCGGGGTGGAGGCGAGCGGGTTGCTCAGCAGGTTATAGAGGTGGGTCCCTGAGCCTACACTTCGTGTCAGGCTGTGGAGAGGCAGGAGGAAAATAAGGTGAACACTTGGGAGATGAAGATGGGAGGAATGGTTTGAAGACTTGCTCTGAAAGTGTCAGTGAACCCAAAGCTGCTGGATTAATCTTGGAATGTAAGTGTAAAGTTAAACATACGCTCGCTCGCTCACTTGCAGGAAAGACGTTGTTTTACCGTATGTGTACAAAGGACTCTCTGAGCTGATCAGAGCAGCTTGGTACCAGGGAGCGAAGTATGAGATATGTAGTCCTAAAATAATTGTAATAATGACATGCATATTGTAAAAGATAGTGTAGAAAGATGAGAATGATTATCTTTTGCTTAACCTATGTTTATTTAATTAATGACTTTTCAGCATGTTTTTAATGTTTATTTGAAATTCCATACGCATGATAAAGCTCTTGTGGTTTGCAACCTAAGTGGTGCTTGTGCATGGAGAAAACACGTTAGAAATCATGTATGTAAAAAGGATTACAATGGCATTGTAATTGGGAAATTGTCTCAGTTACTCTGCAGTATAATTCATGCGTTGTTGTTATCACTTGTCTCATTACTGCAGAGTCTATAATGACTTTATCCCCTATTTATTACATTTATCATCACTATTAAGCAGTTGGTAAGGTGGAAATTGTGTGATAATTGTGAAATTTCAGACTCTAGGGGCAGATAAGAGTAGCCAGACAGTGTGACAGGACACGTTAGCAGAGATTTGAGAGAGCTATCAATTGTGCAGCACTTTTCTAATTTGCTACTTTGATTCTTGTACATTTTAATAAAAACCTGTAAATAAAGTACTTTTTCTTTCAACTGACTGTTACAGACGTGGCCTCTATAGGCAGTTGCGCTTCTTAGCAGTCAGTATTGTTGAGTTGGCACAGCAGTAGTGACAGTGGGTGAATTTACTCTAAAATAAACAGAGGAATGCTGTGCCATACACTGGCTGATCTGTTTAAGAACCTGATAGGCAGAATTTACTTTTTTTCACAACTGATTGACAAGACCCCACCCTGATTAAACAAACAACTCATTCCCCAACTCACATTATTGCTGTGAGAGCTTGTATAGAACAGTTCCGAGGGCTTTAAATATTCAGGTGTTTTCACGTGTTGTCCGTGGGAACAGAAAGAGAGCTGGGAAGAGAGAAGCTTACACAGAGGTGTTGGTATATTCACTCCTAGGGAGCTGTGGGGTAAACATTGCTGTAGCGAAATTCTTATTTCCTGTGCACTGAAACCTTAATTAGCTGTTCTATCAGTGAGAGTATTTGTTATATCAATACATACTTAAAATATTTTAATCTCAACCTGTTGTCCTGGAACATTTCACTGAGCTGAGCCTGGAAATGTGTGTGTGCACTGCTTCCTGACGAAGCACTTCAGATTTTGGGAACAGCAATTTTGAAAATATCGCATGTATTCTTTAATTTAGTTGTGTACTGTTTTAAAACAACAGAGGATTTGGAAGCAATCTCAGCAGATAAACCCTCACCTTGCTTTTTAATCACTAAAAGTGCAGCCCTGGCCTCGGTGGTTTCACCAGGAGCAAATTCCAGTACCGATTCATCCCCTGGAGACACTCAAGTTCAAACAGAGCATGGCTTAAAAGCACAACACTGTGCTTCTCGTTCTCTCCAGGCTTCCTATGAAGAAAAATAATCTCCCAAGTTTAAAAAAAGTGTAGTGAAATAACATTCTTATATGGTTTACTTGGCTGACAATGTGCAACCTCACTTTTACAGCCTGGCTTTAACAGAGTCTTTTCTTGCCATACACCACAGGCCCATCTCATGTTCTTTGGGAAAAAAAAATTTGAAGAAAGTGTGTAATTTTTATCTATCTAGTAATACAAGAAACAGAGTGAATGTTCCAATACCTGGAGGGGGCTACAAGAAAGCTGGAGAGTGACTGTTTGCTAAGGCTTGTAGTGATAGGACGAGGGGGAATGGGTATAAGCTGGAAAGGGGCAGATTTAAACAAGACATGAAGAGGAATTTCTTCACCACGAGAGTGGTGAGGCACTGGAACAGGTTGTCCAGGGAAGTGGTGGCTGCTCCGTCCCTGGAGGTGTTAAAGGGCAGGTTGGATGAGGCTTGGAGCAGGCTGATACTCCCATGGCAGGGGGTGGGACTGGACGGGCTTTGAGGTCCCTTCCAGCCCAAACCATTCTATGATTCTCTGATAATGTTGTAAACAGAATAATGCCTAAGAGTAGCAGGGTCCAGGTCCAGTGATAAGGGTAAAAAATCCATTTCTTCTTTCTGACAGCTGAGTACATAAACAGAAAATTGTTACTGTTATAGCAATGGTCAGATTTCGCTTTGTGGTTGAGGCTGTGAGCTTGCAGCTGAACCCAGGGTCTCCCAGACACACAGGTGATTTGGATATGGTTAAAACAAGAAGGTTTTTCCTATGGGCTGTCCATCCAAGCACCTTTGGCAAGGAAAATGCCTTTCTGCTCAAATGGCATGGGATAATCCAGAGAGAGAGAAACAAAGTGGGATTTCAGGGAGTGTCTTCTAGTGTTAAACTGAGCCAGTGTAAGGAAGCCAGCAGGGACATGGTGGAATAGAAGCACTGGAATAAAAAGTTTTATGACTTGAAATCCTTGTCAGACTGAGTGTCAGGAATGGCAGCTGGTACAGTGACTGAGGTGGCACTCTCCAGCATATCCAGGGCTGTTTGTTGGGTTTTTTTACAGATGACTTAGAGCTTTTTCTTTTCTTCCAGTGATCATTTTCTAATCACTGTGTGCTACTGGACGCCAGCATTGCAATGGGCAATGAGAACAGCAGTGCAGAAAACCAGGTGAGTGTGATGGTGCGGCTGCATTTCCCTGAGCAAACCTCACAGAAATTGGTTTCACAGGCAGCTTACCCTGCACTGATCTTCTGCTCCCAGTTACACCCATATTTAAATGTCATTAATGGTGATGGAAGACATGGAGAAGTAGAAATAAAATCTTAAAGCCCACTTAGTCTGCTGAACAGCCATTGAGGAAGTAGTATGTGATGAAGAGTCAAAATTCATACAGTCATTGAAATGTTTAAATATGTTCATTTTTAGTCAGAAGTTCCCAGTGCAAACCAAGTCATCCTTCTCCCCCCCCAGCCAAGGAGCCCAGCAGGTAGTGGGTGAATAAAACTGGTTTGCATGGTTTGCATTTCAAAGTGTGAGCATCAGGCTTGGCTGTATTTTTGCTTTTGCATCTGCTGCTGGGGTTTATGTTTTTGACGCTCCCTCCAAACTTGCAAGGCAGCTCCATTTAAGTTTTCAGCAAGTTGTAAAAAATAATATGGTTTCTTTTAACTGTTTTCTTTGGTGGTGATCTCTGCATTAGAGAAGCTGCCTGTGTCTGACCCTTTTCACATCCTGCCTTTCCTCTCAGCTGCTACACTGATGTTGTTCTCATAACTCAGTACCAGTCGACATGAGTTGTTGTTTTTGTGGTTGTGTTTATCGGAGAGCACCACAGCCCAGTTCTAGCACTAGGCTGAGTCATCTGGGAGCTCTACACGTGGTTTGTGTTAAAGATGGGAGAGTCTGTGCTAAGTTTAGAACTCATTTAATAAGAGGGAAGGGCCACGAGGATGATGCAAGGGCTGGAACACCTCCCATACCAGGACAGACTGAAAGAGTTGGGGTCGTTCAGCCTGGAGAAGAGAAGACTGTGGGGAGACCTAAGAGCAGCTTCTAGTACTGGAAGGGGCTCTAGGAAAGCCAGGGAGGGGCTCTTGATCAGGGAGTGCAGGGATAGGATGAGAGGAATGGTTTTCAGCTGAAAGAGGGGATATTGAGATGGGAACTTAGGAAGAAACATTTTCCTATGAGGGTGGGGAAGCCCTGGCCCAGGTTGCCCAAAGCAGTGGTGGCTGCCCCATCTCTGGAGGTGTTCAAGGCCAGGTTGGATGGGGCTTTGAGAAGGTGCCTAGTGGAACACGTTCCTGCCAGTGGCAATGATATTGGAACTGGATGGGCTTTAAGGTCCCTTCCAACCCAAACCATTCTGTGGTTGTTTCACTGTAACAGTGCACAAAGTCCAAGCTGCTGAGAGACATTAGGTTTGTACTCTCTCCTACTGGAATGATAAAGCTTCTGAACAAGTTCTCTTTCAGTGGCACAGCTTATTGGGCTGATACTGAATTAAATATAGTCTATTTTTAAGATGCATTTCCCTTCAAAAGCAAAACTCCACGTGAAGAAAAGTTGTTTAAATTGAAAAAGAAACACTCTAGAAGGACAGAAGAGAAGCTCAGTTTCTGGAACTCCAGCAGATCTCAGTCATTGTGCTGCCCGTTAGATGTATCTTTCTTAGAAACATAGAATCATTGAGATAGGAAGAGACCTCCAAGCTCATCCAGTCCAGCCATCAGCCCAACCCCACTGTGCCTACTAAATCATGTCCCATAGTGCTACATCCACACATTTTTGAACACTTCCAGGGATGGAGACTACATGACTGCCCTGGGCAGCCTCTGCTAGGGCTTCACCACACTGTCAGTGAAGGAAATTTTCCTGATATCCAACCTAAACCTCCTCTCATGCAACCTGAAGCCATTCCCACTAATCCTGTCACTTGTTACTTGGGAGAAGAGACCAGCACTGACCTTGCTACAACCATCTTCATCCATCCAAATGTACTGGGTAGTGCAATGGCAGGAATGGCAAGGTCTGTCCTTAGGCTCTTCCCTAACTTTTCTAGACAGTCAAATGTTCAAAAATCATCTACATTGCTGAAATAAAGAGAAAAGGCTCATCATTTCATGGAGACAGACTTGTCTGTGTGCTTCCTCAGCCCTTGATAATTGTGATGGCCTGGGCTCAGAGACCATCTAGTAAAACCTCACTTATAAACAAACCCAAGCTGACCAGGACCACCAGAACTGGCACAGAATCATAGAATCATTAAGGTTGGAAAAGACCTCTAAGATCATCCAGTCCCACCACCAACTCAACCCCACCATGCTCTCTTCTGCTCTCTAAGAAGTTTGTCAGTGTGAGGTATATGTTTGGTGCTGCTCCATGGGGGCTTTGCACTTAACTCTGGGACCAACTCCCAAAAGGACTGCATGTTAGAGGATTAGTATTGACTTTCATGACTGTTTTTGTCTCAGGGTCCACCATCTACTAGAATTATGCTCCTTACCAGGTCATCTTACTAGGGAATGGCCTCAAGCTCTGCCAGGGGAGGTTCAGGCTTGACATTTGGAAAAAATTCTTCACTGAAAGGGTCATTAGGCAATGGAACAGGCTGCCCAGGGAGGTGGTTGACTCACCTTCCCAGTAGGTGTTTGAGGTGCAGGTGGATGAGATACTAAGGGCATAGTTTAGAGGTTGGTGGGAAGGGTTGGACTCAATGATCTGGTGGGTCTCTTCCAACCTGGTGATTCTATGATTCTATGATCTTAGGAAGTAAAAAATGGAAGGAGTTCTCTATGTTAGGAAACATGAGCACAACATTTGCTCAAGCTGGAAGATGCTGGGTTTTCTTGTAGGTAATGATTTCAGCTCAGTTTTTTAATTCTTGCCACTCTCAAGTTCTGAAAAGGAGAGCTGTCATCTCTCACAACTTTTCTTATGATTACAGAAAAGTCAAAGCTACCAAGTAATTGTAAAGCTCTTTGAAGGTGAAAACTACTGCTGCATTGAACCCCTAGCAGCATGTATTTTGCTTCACAGCTGAAGAAGGAATTTCAAAGTTGGTCACCACTAAAGTTATTTCTATGTATTTTGCTTTATCCTTTGTTCTTCTTTGTTTGCTGAATAAGTAAACAGCTAAACAAAGCTGGTTGCTCCACATATCTGTTATTGTCCATTTCTCCTTAAACATAAATCTAAAGTGTAGTTATCCTTTTTTGTCCTGGTTTGTTTTCTCCTGTGAATTATGTGAGATGATAGGCAATATTTATGTACTTGACAGAGGGACCATGACTTATAAAGGGTCCATTTGTTTGTCTGAGGCATCATACTGTATTCCTGCTGGGATTCCTCCTTTTAATTCTTATGAACAAATCAGACTGCACGTTCTGAAGCTAATATTCTGCATTACTACTTTTCCCACATTCCAGCTTCCCCATGCCCATGAGAAATGGGTGGATGTAGTTAATTGTTCTTCTTTCAGAGGTCCAAGGATTGTGGGTATTCAGCAGAGCACGCTGGGCACATCAGCAGCTTCCCAACCTTCAGCCTCCATTACCTCAGATGCTAACTGGGCAAATCCCTCCAAGCTCTGGTGCTCACACTGTGTGTTTACATACTTTCTGAATACTGCAATAACCTCTGTATACATTCTGCTGCTTATATTCAGCTGGGAACACAAACACATTCCCATTTTGCCTACGGCATTTTAACAAGGCACGCTGTCACTCTACACGGGCTTTTCTCTGAGTTTGTCGTATCCACCATGATCTACCACTTCTACTCTCTGAATTACTGTTTTCTTCCACTTCACTTTGCCTTCCAACTCACCGGCCGCACCTCAGGGTTGCACAGGACAGCAGAACCCTTCCACACACCCCCAGGCACCATGTGCCCCAAACAAGGTGTCCATGGCAGTTGGTTACTGGCCAGCACGCCTGCTGCTGATGCTTCTGTCATTTGAGCACTACTCAAACTGTAAACTGGAGAGGGGCAAATTTAGACTAGACATAAGGAGGAATTTCTTCACCATGAGAGTGCTGAGGCACTGGCCCAGGTTGTCCAGAGAAGTTGTGCCTGCCCCGTCCCTGGAGGTGTTCAAGGTCAGGTTGGATGAGGCTTGGAGCAACCTGATCCAGTGTGAGGTGTCCCTGCCCATGGCAGGGGGTGGAACTGGATGGGCTTTGAGGTTCCCTTCCAGCCCAAACCGTTCTGTGATCCCATGATTCTATAACTCTGTGGTTCTATGATTCTACTCCAGCTCCCACATTAATCAATGCTAACTGCCAATGGTAGTTACTACTGGTCCAATATTCCATGGTGAATGATGCTGAGTATTTGTTTGAGTTTGCACAAAAAAGCACAGTCTGTTTTCAGAGAACTATACAGACATCTATGCAAATATAGCAAATTCTGGGGCACTTCTCACTGCGATGAATAATTATTACACTTCTTCTCATCTTCCTGGTGAATAAAGGAAGGGGGATGAAAGGAAAATGAAGATTCAGAATTGTGACAGGATTCTTAATTTGAAAGCATAGTGAAAAGGAGGTTGGAAAGCTATTCCTTCTCTCCTGAATTAATGGTTTAATCTTCCTTTGCATCTGTAAAGCCACTGCCATTCCTGATGGGAAACATATTTCTGTGGGTACAGATGAAAAGGAAAAATATTTGGGAAGAACCTCTAGAATTATTTACTACAATTGTCTATTTAGAAGTAGCACGAAAATTTTCAAAGTCACATTTTTCTAAAAACAGAATTGCACGTGGTTGGGAAATCATAGTTTTAGCTTTTCTGAATACTCTGGGTTTTTTCTATTTCATGGTATTTGTTTCTTGTCAGTGTCAGGGTATCAGTTCACTCCTGAGTTGTTATGTTAGCTTGATTGTTTTAAGGATCATGGCGAGCCAATTTTTGGCATCTCAGTTCCATGGATATAATGCTGAAGTACAATAAGAAGAACAAGGAGCAGCCTAGAGATTAAGGCTGTGGATGACCAACTGTTCACTCTGTTTCTCTGCAGCAAAATTCCCTCCAAGCACTGCAGGGAAACCTTTCTGAGAGCTCCGTGTGCCTGGTGCTGGTCTGCCTGCCCACACACGTGGGAGGCATTTGGCTGATGACGTGAGTGAGGTGTTTGGTTGAGGACATGTGTGGTCCATTGTCCCTGACGAGGACCATGCATTCCTCCTCCCTCTGGTGTCAGCTTGGCTGTCGATCCTGAAGCGACAACTTGGGTGTCACAGGGTTGAGCTTTGCTCTGTGTCCTGGTGTTCTCCTGTGCCACCACTGCCTGCTCCTGTCCCTGTGGAGGAGGTGGTGCCTGGTGGTGAATGAACACCACATCTGCAGGCAGATGTTAAGGAAAAAAAACAACTTGTAATGAAAGGTATGGGGAAAAATAGAAGGTAAGTTCTGGTTCATTGACTGGGACTTGTAAAAGCTTGTTCCAGCCTCCTCACAGTAACCAGAGGGAATCAGTGGGAATGGAAACTTAGTGTAACTCCTCAAAGATTACTCATAGCTCATCAGAGCTCTGGCATGTTCCAGTGCTGCTATAAAAGGAGGGGTGTTTGATGGAGGAATGCTGCGGAGCGCAGATGTACAAGGAAGGAGGATGGGGAGACCAAGGCAGTTCCCTGGTTTGGAGGGGTTTGAGTGAGAATGCCAGGTTTTAACATCGGCCTCGTTCTGCACATCACGAGCAGAAACCTCAGGTGGTTCATGGAGAAACACAGGGCTGCTTCTGTCGTTGGAACAGGGCTGGGGCTGTGCTTGATGCTGTTGCTCCAACTATGAACTGGAAGGAGAGAGTCAGTGTCTTGGGAGCCAGGCTTCCAGCAGGCTTCCATGCGGCACTAAAGAATTTCTCCCTGCTACAATAACTGCAGCCAGAGCAGCAGCACTCAGGGCCCTTCTGGCTGCAGCATTAGTGGAGCTCCCTTTCTTTTTAACTTTTAAGCTCCTGTTCAAAGTCATCAGGAAAACAAAACCATCCTGGAAATTCACTTTGCATTCTTGCAAGCTCCAATGGATTGTGGAAAAGTTTAATGCAAATTACCTTACACATATTTAAGAGAATTAGTTTTATTCATTTAAATAGTGTGCTGGCCTGAGGGGAGCAAAATCACAGGCTGTTTAGTTTTCCATCTGTTGTTTGTATACTTGCTGTGACAAGCTCAGTTTGTTTGGTGTTGGGACTTTTAATTATCCTAGGCTTAAAGGAAAAACAGCTGAGAACTTCTGTATCCTGATTTTAAATATAATTATTTCTTTAAGTCTTTCACTTAAGTAACTTTTTATAATCTTGGAATCCTGTTCCAAAAGGAGCATGTTGCATTTGAAACAGATCTAGAGCACATTTAGCTGTAAGCTGCGGTAGTAAATCACTCCAGAGCCTGTATGTGTTGAAACCTCAAAAGTCATTTATTTAACAGCAGCTTGCTGATGGTACTTCTGAACAGGACATAGTCTTTCTAATTGTTTTCACGGATGTTTATTACAAATAAAAAGCATGCTCTGCAAAGCTGATCCAGGGCCTGATTTGTGAAATTAGCTTAAATTTGGAAAACTTCATAGAGAATTTGAATTATTTTGGCTGTTGTGGATTCACAGAGCATGGAGGTTTTCTGGTTATTAAATGAATACATGTGAAAGAGAGATGAATTAGAAGAAATGTGTGGGTACTAAGACTGCAGTGAAATGACTTAGTTCTCCTGTGTTCATTTCTTCCAAGAAGACAAGCTGCTCCTCTTTTGAAGTTCCTCCTGCCTCTCACCAAAATCAGCTGAATAGCATTTGAGATGCTGGTGGTAGAAAGGAGGTAAAACAAGGAGTTGGTTCTTGCTGCTCTTTCCAGCTGGTGGCATCTGGGCAAACTTGTAAATGGGACTAATTTCTTGGGTTTGTTTGTGTGGTTCTCCCTATCCTGCTGGGAAAGGAAAGGAGTCTGCAAGTGGTCTGATAGTTATTCTCCATTTGGCTGCTACTGTGAGACCCTCGTTGGTGGCCTACCTCCTGGGTTGGCCCACCTCCTGGGCTGGCCCAACTGTACCCCTTGCAGTAAGACATAATATGTTGGCTAAGTAAGAACAAGGTACTGTGGCTGCTTCGTGGGGTTTGTTTCAAGTCTACCAACCTGCTGCTTGCCTGCTGGGTCAATACATACCAGTGCATGTTCCAGGGGCTGGCTCTCTGAGGTTCGATCTGAGAAGCTAAAGGACCTCCTCTTCTGCCAAGAAGTAAATCTCCCCACCTGGACTTGCTGTTTCCTAAATGTTCTCAGGTGGGGTAGGCTCTGAGGTGTGGTGGTCTGTGAGTGGACTTGCTCCTTGCATAATCACTTATGGCCCCACAAGTCACAGGTTTAGTTGGTTGGGGCTGCTTCTTGATAATCAATTTAACAATTCCTTTTAATCATAGTTCTGTCCCTCTGCTTACATGTACGTGCTGAAATAAATTCTCAGCACAAACTTCCTCATGCAAACTTTCTCATAAGCAAGGCTGCCCAAAACCCAGCACCAACAGCAAAGCAGAGCCCTGTACACTAAACTCTTTTTTCTTTTTCTTTTTCTTTTTCGGCTGGAAGAAACAAATTTCCTTGTATAAATCCTGATGTTCTAGTATTTTTTTGCCATACACTGTGGGTTTGGGGCCAACATACATATTTGGATAAATATTCCAAATGCCAGATGTCAGCATATGCTGGGTAAGTGCTTAATAACTGTGAAACTAACAGCCGTTGGTCCATCTCGGTGGAAAGCAGGGGGATGAAAGAGACTTCAGCAAACAAAGCTGGGTTGAAGAGGCTCCTCCAGGGAGAGGCAGAGGATATAAGAGTTAATCAAATTTTCCTTAAGTCTAAAGGAAGTCTCTTTATATTCTCAAGATGCCCTGACCTTCTCAATTGCTCATTATGAGGGCTTCTCTTGCCCACTGGGTGTCTCATTCCTGACTCTGATCACAAGAATCCTCAGGTTGTGAGAGTGCAAACCGTGCTCACACAGAGAAGTTTTGTAAACAGTAGCTTTCTGCCATGTATTGACTAATTCTAGAATAAAAAACAAACCTCAAAATTCAAAGTAAAAAGCTCTAGTTGGGATTGTGTACTGTGCTTTTTGCCTGGGACAGTGCTGTTGCCGGTTATGTGTGTTTGCATTGTGTGCCTTAAGCTTTGTACAATTAGTCATTGCTGTTTTAATTGTATGTTGAGGGTGATCTGATTGTGCAGTTTTCCTACTCTTTCACCGTTGCTTGATATACCAGGTGATTTGAAATGGAACCTCTTCATTCAGACATTTGTTTTGGATTTAATTGTTTTTCTGTAGTTCTTAGTACCGGAGGATATTCTTTAAGTATATCCTGTTCAGAACAGCTCTTGCCACCCCCTCTTTGCCTTCTCAAGATACTTCTGCCAAAACAAATCCAGCAGGAAGGTGCCACTGCCTGTTGTCAGTGGTCCTGTGGAGGTGTTGTGTATGTCCAGGGCTGCAGGCAAGCCAAGGGTCACAGCCCTGCCACTTGCCCAGGACTCTCCTCCTGACTGGAGCAGAACACTTTGTAGTAGAAACAAAACTAATCAAAACAAAGACCCTGTGCATCTCTCGATGTGTGAAGTTCCTGGGTAAATATTCCCCTTTGAGAGGAGGCGATGCAGTGTTACTGTATTTGTGGAGTAGCATTTCTGTAGCTGTCACTGCAGAAACTGCAGTGTTTCCTGCAGCTGTTACAACAGAAAGGCAGTGTGGTGAAGAATCAGCTACTCCATTTCAGTTCAGAGGCAATCCGAGCCTTGTTGAAGTGGGAGGGAAAGAATCTGGACTTGGATTCAGCTGCTGGGCCTTGGCTGATGTTGGCTTCTCTAACTTGACTGACATTGGCTTTATCTCTATCGTAGCTCCAACGACACCACTAATATTTTGGCATTCAAGTCTATAGCTTGTTTCCATCCTTTGTCACTTTAAACTTGGTAGCAAGGAAGCCTTTGCCAGGCTTGGAAAAGGAGAAGATGATACCTTCCTTGGGTCAGTAAAGGCCCTGGCTGCTTATGAACAATTGTTGCATTCTTCTCTCCCTGTTCTTTTCCTAGGTTTTTGGTTGTTGGTTTTTTTTTTTTGGCTCAGCCACTTCCTTCTGTTTTTCTGTTGTTATGAAAAAAAGTGCCTTGGCTTTGGAACCTGCAAGTTCCATGAACACAGTGAAGCCTACCACAGCGTTGTCTGTCAGTGAGCAGAACAAAACTCCCTAAGCTTATGTATTCTCCAAAACTTCATGCACTCCAAAGTAGCAGTAGCTTTTTAAAATGAATTTTTTTTTTTAATTCCTTCTAGAGTGCTCCACAAGATTCGGAACTGAGCCAGCCTCCTGGTAATGGGCACAGTTTGAAGAGCCCTCAGGAAAACAGCACGGGAAGATCTGGAGGTCAGGACATCTCGGATCTTCTCCCTGCTGCTTTGCATCTGGCTGAGAGCTCATCCCCACCATTGATTCCAGGACCTGCGAGGTAAGGAGTGATGTTTCTTTCTGTGAACAGAATTAAAGCCCTGCTGCTGTTGATAGTTGGGTGCTGTTCATTAAGTTTTTTGTTCTGGTGTAATTGATTTTCAAACTCTATCATCCTGATGGATGATAATGGTGTGGTCTTCAAAGCAACCTGACAAAGCAAGGCTACTCACTATCTGCCACTTTGACCTTCTCGCCCTGCTGTGCAGCTATAAACAAGGCTCTGGCTGCTGTAATAACACTCAATCAAGCTTCCTCTGCTTTTTTGCTCACACTAATAAACTCTCCTCTAAGAAAGAGAAACATCAATGTGTCTTTTGTAGTCACGTGTGACTGTGAGGCTGGATGTAAGTGTAAACAACTGCAGAGTGCAGTGCTCAACTTGGTGGAACAATCCTACCACAAAGTATCAACCCAGCCAATATTTGAGCATCGTGCTCTCCTAAAGGTCTTAAAATTCACCTGATCCAGTAAATAAAGCTACTTTCAGAGTAAAGACATTCTTCAGTGCTAGTAATGATGGCAAAAGTTGATGTAATCTGTATTTATTTAATATTAATTAATATGTATTAATACAATACTTTTTACTCTAATACTTCAATTCTTCCCATGTTGCTAGAGTTTTCAGCTGCTGCAAGGAAGGAATTAGATGATGCTGGCCTGATTTTAACATAGAGTTGAATGCTTGCCAGATCATCTACCTGGCATAGAAAAAGAGAAAGCCATCCCCGTGTTACGGAAAAAAAAGCCAGCAGGGGGAAAAAAACAGCTTGGTTGAACAGTGAGATCTTGAGTGATATCAAGAAGAGGAGAAATGTTTATGAGCTCTGGAAGAAGGGACAGACCTCTTGGGTGGACTACAGGAGGGAAGTGAGATTGTGTAGAGAAAAAATCAGAGAGGCTAAGGCTCAACTAGAATTCAGGTTGGCTAAGGCTGTGAAAGATAAAAAAATAATCTTTCTACAAGTATATAAATAATAAAAGGAGAACTAGAGAGACCATACAGTCCCTATGGGACACAGAAGGAACAACTGTGACAGGGGACGAGGAAAAGGCTGAGGTACTTAATACCTTCTTTGCCTCAGTCTTTGATTGTAAAGAAAGTTGTTCCCTCTGTGTACAAACCCTGGAACTAGAGGAGCAAAACAAGGCTCCCATGGTCCAAGAGGAGGTGGTCAGAGCCTT
>WAAB01016457.1:207172-273476 GCA_013389865.1 Piaya cayana | reverse complement strand
CCTTCTCCCAGGTGACAGGGGACAGGACAAGAGGGAATGGCCTCAAGCTCCACCAGGGGAGTTTTAGGCTAGACATCAGGAGGAAGTTTTTCACACAAAGGGTTATTGGGCATTGGAACAGGCTGCCTAGGGAGGTGGTTGAATCACCTTCCCTGGAGGTGTTTAAAGCACGGGTAGACAAGGTCCTGAGGGACATGGTTTAGTGTTTGATAGGAATGGTTGGACTTAATGGTCTGGTGGGTCTCTTCCAACCTGGTGATTCTACGATAATGATAAATGCAGCTTAGAAGGAGTAGCAGTAGATTGCTGATAAATGTGTAAGACCCTTTGGCTATGGGTAATTTGAAGCATTTCCATGATTTTACTTTAAGTTTGGGGAATTTGCTGCAGAAAGATTTGCCACATCCTTTTCAAGTGAGGTGTGTATTATTTGGGCCTTTTTCTGTCTGCATCAACCCTGGTTACTGTTTCTCACTGCCTCTGTCTTTGGAAAAGGTGAACAAAAAAGATGCTCTAGCACACTGTAGGGCTCCACAGCACCTTTGCAAAATATTTATTTTCTGATCTCAAAGTAGCAAGTATCTCTCTTTCCTGCTCTACTAGGGGCAGAAATAACTGGTTAACAGATTCTGATCTAAAACCTGAAGTCATCTGATAAGGAAGCCAGCAGATAATTTTCCCTGTGGTATTGGGTTTTACTGGAAGCTCGAGTTGAGGCTCCAGCTGTGAGCAGGTAGAGGAGTCCTAAGTGTGAAATAACAGACAGGGGAGCTGAGGTGAGGCAATGGTTTACATTAGTGTCAGTGCCCTTCGCATGTGGTCTTGGGATGGCTGTGGTAACAGAAGAAGCAAGCAGGCACATGCTGATGTGGTTGGAAGCAATGGGCTGTGTACAGGTAGTTAACACAGGGCTGCACTGTTGCCCATCAAGTATGTGAAGCTGTCCAAAGTGGTGTCAGAATGGGCCAAGGGAGTGATGGAGTCTGTAAGGTGGGGTCTCTTATCTCTGGGTTTGATTATTTGTGGTTTGGCTGCAGCAGATGCAGCCTTGCTGTTATTCCTTTAGGATTAGCAGAGGTGTTACTATCTTGTTCTGTGTCCAGTTTGCATTTCTTAAGCTGTGCTGCTCACAACTTGCTTAGCTGAGGGCTCTTCAGGGGTTCCTTTCAAAAACATGAGTACCAAGAACTCAGACTTTATATCCTATCTGGCCAAACCAGCTTTACTCTTCAGCATGCCAAGTTATGACTCTTGAGATGAATCTGCTTGAAGAGACTCATCAGATTCACGTTTCAGGAATCCTATTGGATGGGCAGGAGCTCTGCAATCACTTTGTTTATTATTACTCCAAAACCTGCTGGCACAGGCCTGGTTTGGGTGTTTTATCTAAGTTCTATTCTGCCAAAATAGCAACAAAGACAATACACGGAAAATCTGTGAAGCTTCAGATTCCTGGCTGCTTATTTTTATCTTGCTCTTGTGTGCTGCTTTGAATACATCTTTTCCACCCTCAAATGAACTCTTGCGGTCTCTTGCAAGTGACCGGCCATCATGGGATGGAATAGCTCTGTGTGGAAAACTGCCTTGGCTGCTGCTCTCCAGCCTTCTCAGTGGATTTCTTCCATCTTCCTCAAATCCTCAGAAATCAGTTTGGTCACTTCAAAATTCTTATGTTTTAGAATTCATACAGTCTGTGACTTGGACTTTAAAACACTCTGCTTCGGCCCAAGATTCTTGTACCTATTTCTCACTCCTGCATGCTGAAAATCAACACTGTCTAGAATTAATCTGTAAAATTTCCACGCAAAATAAAAATGTGGGAGAACTAGAAGAGCTTGCAAGTCTCAGGCTTTGCTTTGGTGGAACCCTGCCTTTCTCCTGGACAAAGCCTGTGGAATCCTTAGCTGGACAACTCTACCCTGGAGAAGTGTTTATCCCCAGCAGGTTTAGGAAGAAGGAGATGCAGCAATTTAAAATGCACACACCCAGAAGCAGTGCAGGGGAATTGTGGATGAACTTGGCTGCTTTCCCACCTGGAGCACTGCATGTAGATCCTGTGGGACCCGCAGAGCTGCTGCGGAATGACAAACCGAAGCTCCCTGCATCCTGTCGTCCCGTCCATTCGGTGCCATGCTTCCTGCTTCCTCTCCAGATATCTTGGATGGGGACCAGGAGTTGGATGTGGAACTGGAACTGGAAGTCTTGCTTGTTCACTGCAGCAGTAGTTGTAAATGGTAGAATAATTGAGTTCAGGCAAACTATTGCAGGCCCTGCATTTTGTCCTGTGTATGGAATAAGGAGGTGCAAAACAGTTTGGGGCAGGGGGAGAAAGGGAAGGCCGTTCCCCGGAGGATCCCATAGATCGTTATTCCTGCTTCGCTTTTTCCTACAAGCTTAGCTCCAAGGGGCGGGAGGGCTGGCTGGCAGCTGTCGGCAGCCCTTTAGCCCTGATGGATTTCTCATGTGTGTGTGTACACTGAAAAGGTCAAACAGTGACTTTCTCTGCCTCTCAAACTCTGCCTTTTTGGTTCTTTAAAGGGAACGTGGGTATGATTTCCATGTTCCTAATGAACTTTTGATACCTCCGACAGATTGCAGTGCAGGATTCTTTAACTCTAGTCCTCCAGCCCAGTGTGTGCAAATGCCTAGATCAGACTGCAGACACTGACTGATCTCTCCTGTGTCAGGGGAAACGGAACAGAAACACTTGAGAAGCAGCTATGCCAGTGCTGTGGTTGCAGAGCTGACTGGGCATTTGATCCCTTTGTTGCTTTCTCGGTTCATCCTCAGATTTCAAGCTTTTATCACCCTGGGAATACAGTCACTCAGGCTCTGAGTTACCCGGGTATAGAGAGCAGCTGTAGGTGACCTCTGTGTTCCAGAGGCTTCAGCGCTTGGTGTTTTCCCTCACAACCATGACTGGGTTGGAAAGGCTGCCTCTTCTTTTAAGCCACCACTGTGTTTTAAAAAGAAAGCAAAAGAATAAGAAAGGGGAAAATTTAAACTCTTTATGATTTGCTGTTACTGAATCATCATCTGTTGTTGTTTCTTGTTGATTATCAGGTTGGCTTCACACATTGGGCATCTCTACCTCCCCCTCAGTAAATGCCAGGGAGCTTTTCTCTTGCTGCTCCTGGTCTTATCTTTTGTCCCCTTGCCTCTGCTGTTGATGGCAAAACAGAATCATGGGAGTTGTGACTCCAACTGTTAATGCCTGGGAGATTGGGAAGGGCTCGTAATCCCCAGGGATTTATGGGAGATGCACCATAAATCATCGGTTTCTTAACATCCTTTGTAGCTCCCCACCCTAAACAAACCACTGGAACTTGCCATGATATGCTCTGAAGGTGGAAGAGGTTTACTACAGGTATTAAATTAATTGATAAATTTTCCATATGCTTCCAAACAAACAATTTCGTGGTAATTATTGCTGCAAAATAAACACCCACAGGTTTGACTCATTGCACTTTCATGTTGCAGCTGGGAGGATCGTTAAGGCCTTGAACTTACAAATCCTTGATTGTTTGCTTAATTTCCAAGACAAGGATAAGGTCCTCTTTAATAACTCTTGAGTGCAGTGGGACACATTTCAAGTTACTTACACACCTGGGGCTTTGCATGGCTGCATTTTTCTTTTTTTGAACATCTCATCAGTTACGTGCAGTGATTATTTGTGGCAAAATGACTTTTTCTCCCCTAAGCTCTACCTGAACCATGAGGAACTTTGATGTTCTTTCATGCTTTGTCATTTGTGTGCTTTGTTTTAAATATGAATGATTCTTTTTCTTCAATAATGTTGAGCTAGTTCATATTACAAACAAGTTACTGCAAAAGAGAACGTATTTTATTTTCCTATAGTTAAAAAAGACACCCAGCTTCTAAAGTCACGGCTTTATGTTGATCCTATTGAATAGGTTGACTGAAAATACATTCCCTCTCTGCAGGTAATTATTGATCTCTAGTACATATTCATTTAGACTGGGTTTTACCCAGGGGAATTATCTCCAGCATGTGGTGTCATTTCCCTGTAGTGCTGTTCTCTTTAAAATAGAGTGGAAGATAATGGGACTGGGTGTGACCTTAAGAGATCAGTCAGTCCATCCTTCTGCCCTAAAGCAGGATCAGCTGGGCTTAAGTGATTCCCAGCAGATGTTTCTCTAACCAGTAGCATCTTGCAGACAGAAAAGCACAATTGTAAACAATGAAAAGGAAGATGTAGGTTATGTTTTCTGTTTAGGTCTCTGTTACCTCCATCAGGAGGAGAACCACAAATGAAGATCTCCAAACAGGTCAATCTGGACAGATCTTATGATTGGAAACTCTAACCTTCCAGTTATAAATAAAAATAAAGCAGCAGCAAGCTGAAGCAGTGCAGGTGATGAGTGGGTACGTCATTAGAACAGTGGAAGGTGCTGTCACACCATGTTCCAGCACTGTTGCTTTAATGCTGTTCAGTGTATGTTTATTACAAAGTTGTCCCAATTCCTTCATCTGCTTCTGAGCAAAATGAACAAATCTTTAGCATTATACAACACTAGAAATGTTGGTTTAGTCAATTTATATGGCTGAATATCTTAGTGAATAGGACTGTCATCTGCCCTGGACCCTGCGCAGTGAGTCACAGATTTCCTACGACAACTCTTTACAGAGTTGATACCAGCATGGCAGTAGAGTTCATGGGTTTAGCAGTTGTTTTCAAGGAAACCTGACCACTTCAGACATATTTCATAGAATCATAGAATCACCAGGTTGGAAGAGACCCACTGTATCATCGAGTCCAACCATTCCCATCACTGTTTCATACTTAACATTTACAAATGTAAGTCTAATGCAACAAAGAAGTCATGTCTGGAAACATCTTAGAGAAATTTTGATCAACCAAGATCTGTAAAATGCAAATACACAACAACGTATGTTTGGTTTGAACATCACCGATGTCTCAGTTCTGGGTTTATTGTCGTTCTTTTCTCAACTCTGTTGACAGATGGAATTAACAACAAGCAAAGAACTAGAGGTTAAAGATGCAGGATAAACTGTAACTGCATGTGGTGTTTTCTACTTTGTCTGGAGCTTGGTTTCATGCAGGTTAGAGGTTTTCTATTCCTCAACCTCCACCTGCATTTGTCCTTCCCCTGACCACTGCACCTCTGACAGGAGCATGCCTCCAGGATGGAGAACCCAGGGCACACAGCTGCTAATGAGCAATTTCAGCAGTAAGAAGATAGACTTGCAAAATGAACAAAAAGCTGGAACGGCAATTGACTCCTGCTTTGCCATCCCCTCTCTGAGTCAGTGTTGTGGTTTCTGTCCCTCGTCTTCTAATTAAGCTTCCCTGAGTGCAAAATTAATGTCAAATGATCAAGTCTATTTCTTCTTTAGAGAGCCTCCTGGCATTGTCTTGTTGTTCATACAAGTCCCCTTGTGCCCCATGTTGGCAGTTATCCACCAGATACCAAATACTGCACCGTGCCCTCTGTTGTTCTCAATGTCAGTAATCTCTATATGGATAGGGGGTTTCAGTTCACTAAGGAAAGAAAAATCCCTTTGGGCAAAACAAATTTCTAAGTTCAAATTAAGTGTATTGATGTTATAAATTAAATGTGCAAACCATTGCTGAAACTAAGTGAGTTGTATGGTAGAGATACTTTATTTTAGAGGTGAGTCTTACCCTAAATATTCAATTGGTTTATTATAATTTCAATAAGGGGCTGGAGCCCAGGGACTCTGGGGGTGGTTGAGGGCCCTGGAGCTGTTCAGCCTGGAGAAGAGGAGGTTGAGGGGAGACTTCCTTGCTCTCTGCAGCTCCTGGAAAGGAGGTTGTGGCGAGGTGGGTGCTGGGCTATTCTCCCAAGTAACAAGTGATGACATGAGAAGGAATGGCCTCAAGTTGTGCCAGGGGAGGTTTAGATTGAATATTGGGAAATATTACTTCACCAAAATGGTTCTCGGGCACTGGCAGAGGCTGCTCAGAGAGATGCCAATTTCCATTGTTGGAGATGTTTAAAAGATGTGAAGAAGTGGCAGTTTGTGACATTGTTTAGTGGGCACAGTGGGGCTGGGCTGACAGCTGGACTGGATGATCTTTGAGGTCTTTTCCAACCTTAATGATCCTCATTTATCTGGAGATTACTTAAAATCCAATCTATTGTGTGCCTTATGGAAGATGTTTTAAGCATCTTTTATTACTTGGGTCTGTAGAGCACACTGCGTTTCTGAAACATAGGTTGTCACTGCTGAGCTGTGGCAAAGCCCCAGTGATGGGCTCACCATGAATGAGATCTTCCTGTGTGACTAGGGAACTGGAGGAAGCTGCTGTCCCGCTGACCTCTGGGGATTTGACAGCGAGTCTGTGTATCTTGTTTTGAATGGGGATGGGTGGGAGATTCGTTATTTCATGTCAAGCAAAGGATGCCCCTTGCTCCTAGGTGCAACTGGAGGTTCAGTTTTGAGTTGGTCTTTGACACAGTGTTTCCTAAGGCAATGGCAATATGCCCAGTGTTCCCAGGGGAGGTGAGGGAGACAAGATTATTCCATCACCTACAAACCTAGATGTGGAAACTGAGGTCCACATAGTGTGTGTGAAAAAAACATAAAAAATAACTTCCTCTATGGAGTTCATGCACCCACATAACCTCTGATTCCATTCTTTTCTATCTTGTATTTAATGGGTGGGGAGAGAGATCTTGCAAATGCTTGTGTATATTCATAATAAAATGACCTCACGAGGTGTGTATCATGTGGCAAAGTCCTTCGGCAAGGTGAGACTTGTGACCTTTTGGTGAGAATCAACTCTCCTGATTAGTTGGAGAGAATATTCCACAGATGGGCCCTTTTAATCTTCTGCTGCACAATAAAAGCATGGCCAGATAACAGCTAGTGTGGATTGCATAGCCTTTAGCTTTGAGCAAAGCAGTCTCATAGAAGCAGAAATGAGGAACTTGTCTTTGAGATACTGATGATCTTCCCAGTGTTTTTTTTCACGCTTCAGTGTTGCTCTTGTAATCTGCTAGATTTGTGTCCCCTCTTCCAACACTGAACTAACATGGATTTTGGAAGGGGTAAAATGCATGTTATGAGTGTGGTGGCTCTCAGGTGGAACCGGAGATCTATTTTCTAGAGTTATGAGCATTTAAATCACTGTGTGTGATGATTTTGCTCCTGAAAGCAGATGATCAACTTCTCAGTGCATGTACTGCATGGCTTTGAAACATCACTGGCACGACTTGGTTTCACTCTTTGCTTCCTTTGCTTCACCTTTTGTTCTTTTATTGATGTGAAACAAATAAACGTTTCCATTGTTGGCAGCATCAGTAGCTCCGGTGCTGAAGATTTATCAAATCTCAATTCAAGCACGGTGTCTTCAGCGGTGACAGGACAGAACGTGATCTCACAAGAGCAAGGAGGACCGACAGACTCTAGTTTATTAATGCAGGCTGCAGAAGCCGGAGACAGAAGTCTGTCTGCTCTGATGCATTTAGCAGGCTGTGCTGAAGAACGTCTCTCAGCAGATCTTACAAGCAACAATGACAAGTTGCCAGCTTCAGGCTACGAGGAAGCGGTGCCATCAGCAGGTCCAGTGAATGACATGGAAGGAAGAGCACAAGCTCGATCTGTGGACAGAGGCCCAGAATGTGACAATGCTGCTGGCAGTTCTATGAAAACCGGTGACAGTGATCCCAGAAACTCAAGCCCAGAGCCTAGCACTCTCTCAGCAATTAGAGGAAAGCAAGGAGTTGCGCAAATGAGTTTGAGTGAATTAGGATTGGTCTGGCAGGGCGAACAGCTGGGTGGCAAGAGGGAACCACATGTCAACGCGTTCCCCCAGGGCAAGGAAACAGGAGATTATTTTACTGCTCAGGGGGCCAAGCAGGAGCAAGTTGGTTTGGAAGTAGGTCAGCCACAGGCTGTAACACAGCAAGGTAGACAGAGCCCAGATGGTAGGGAGGGTCTGCTAATGAGAAAAGAAACCGTAATCATAAACTGTCCAGCAACAGGAGGCTCAGACAGTGAAAAATTTGGAGCAACTGTAAGTGCTCAGGGCTTCCCCGAGACCAGTGAGGTCTGTAATCCACAGATGGGGGGTGTAACAACAGCTAAAGGGAGTGAGGCAAAACCAGCTCTGTGTGGAAACGAAGGGGAATGCTCAGAACCCTGTAATTTAATGTCAGAGTTGCCTTCCAATGCTTCAAATCTCTCCCCAGTACCAAAGCCTGAAGAGCCTTCGAGGGAATATGCGCCTGGAAATAGCTCTCAAGATCCAGTAAGGAATAAAGTGATGAAAACAGCCTCTGAAAAAAATGAACCCAGTTTTCAAAGAGAGCTACAAAAAGAAGATGAGCTTATTAGTGCTGAGCATTTCAGTGTGCCTTTATCAGTTAAGCGAGAGGAAGAACAAAAATCATCTGTCACAACTGAGAGCCCAAAAGATGAAACTGATAGCGATGAACTGATAAAAGCAGGTGATGTGCCTGGAGAAAGCACCATCAGTCCCACCAAGGAAAGTTCCCTGGCAGATAAAAGGTTGTTACTGGAAGAATATGCATTAAGTATTTCTGTGAGAGGATCCACAGATTTGAATCAAAAAGAAACAGAGGTGAACGATGTGGGAGAGAAAACCAAACTTGGAACAGAGAAGGCACAAGTGATCAAAACCAGTGAATCACCTGAGGGGTCAAGGAGGGCAGAGAGACAATTACTGGACTCTGTTAGCCACCACCAGGATGGGGAAAATACCCACATGGGACACAATCCTGAAAAACTGAGTCTTTGTGAAAAGACTTCAGTGGGTGACCTGAAGGAAGCAGCCAGGGTGATGAATTTAGACAGTGACTTTAAACCACCCAAAGATAATTCACACACTCTTGGTTGTAAACCAGAACAACAAATGAGTGAAGAGAAAAGCGCTGCCACAGATGACCTGGCTTTGCCGCTGTTTCTGAGGGAAGAACGCCCACTGAGTTCCGATTGCTTTAACGCTGAAGCAGAAGACAAAACTTCAGGCCAGCCAGTCTGTGATGGGACTGAAAAGGTTTGTTTAGCTGGTGCACACAGTTCATTGCTCCTCCACTCCAAGAACAATAATATTGAGCAGAGTAAGCAGGGCGAGTCCTGGGAAAAGGCTTTTGCTGGAGAAACTGTGCTAGAATCTGAAAGCAAAACTGTGAGTCAAGAAAAGACAGAGAGCTGTGGCACGTCAGAAGAAAGTATGAAAATGTCCAAATCAGAACTTGAGCCTCAGGGCTTAAACAAGTTGGCAGGGACTGTGGATTGTGTGGCTGTACAAACTGCAGAGGCCTCGCGGGGTGTGGAAATCAAAGAACTGAACGGTCCCATCACAGAAGGGCCTTGCAGCGATCCAGAGCGAGGACCTGCAGCTGTGCAAAGCGGTGCTGTGGATTGGAAGGGAGATGAAGGTTTCCAACAAGGGGAGCACCAAACCGTGATGGAAAGCTTTGTGGAGGACAAGGATTTGGTACTGAAGGGTGAATGCAGATCGGCTGTGCTGGAGCAGGCTCAGCTGGAGCAAGGGGCTGAAGAAAGTCACAGACATACGCAGATGTCTTGTCTGGAAGCCTCCCCAGATGTAGTCAGGACTTTGGGACTCGCTCATCAGCAAGTTCATGTGGAGGATGGGGGTGACAGCCCCGTCAGTGAAAACAATTGCCCCTCTGAGAGTGCCACGTACAGCTTTTTTGAGACTCCAGAGTGCAGCATCAGAGACCTGCAAGAAGATGCAGATGTTCCAGCCACTCTTCCCCAAGCACAGCAAATGGAGAAATCTATGTCTGCTGCTGGTGACAGTGGCTGCATTTCAAAACCAGACCTTGAACAGCAGCAGCAAAGCCGTCTGACAACTGTCACTAGAGCAGATGATCAGGAGCACAAAGAAAGGGCTCTAAAACTTGAACAGCCATTGGACCTAAATAATCACAGTGACATACCAGCAATGCCTCTAAACGTTTCAAACGACCTCAGTAAAGAATCTTCTGTGCAAGTTGCAGCCCTGACCCAATGTGGCTCTGATACGGTGAGAGAAAAGGGCGAGGATAAAAGCTGTGCCCTGGTGTTGGAGGATGTGTGCAGTGGCCAACAGGGGCAAAACATTGCTGGTATGACCATGCTTCATTTACAGGATTGCAAAAAGCAAAACAACACTGATCTCAAAGCAGAAGAAAACTGCCGCAGTAAGCAAAACTCAAACATGCCCGAGCAGGATAATAATTCTTTGATCTCAGCTAGTCAGCATGAAGCAGCGTGTCAGAGCGATATGTGTTCTGAAGAATCTGACAAGAACGAGCAGCCAGGCAGCGTATGCAGGATAAAGGATAATGCTGGTGAAAGCTGTGCTGTGGCTATAAACACTCATCTGGGGACACAGAACTCTGCGAGTGCCACTAACGTATTGCAGGCTGTGCCAAGCAATACAGAAATAGCACATACTTGTGATAATCCCGAGAAAAACAATCCCCAAACAACTCCTCCAGAAACTCCAGGGAAAATGCCATTAATGGCAAAAAGCTCTGATGAGATCGAAGGTCTGGCTTCTGCTGAGAGAATTGTCCAGAAAGATGGGAATGGGAAGATAAGTTGTGGGGACACAACTTCTGTTGCAGAAACAGGCAGTTTGGAGGCTTATAGAAGCCCAGGGGCACAAGGATCGCCCTCACCATTACAGCCACAAGAAGTAATTCCCACAGAGCTGTGTAAATCCAGCTGTGTTCTGACATCAGAGGAGCCTGGTGAAGACCAAGCAAACTTCCCAGCCCTCACTACCAGGACCTGTGCTCTCAGCCAACAACCTGGGAACAGTGCAGACAGTGATACTGGTGGACAATTGCCAAATAATGAGCTGGAAGCTGTGGCACACCAAAACACATTGGAAAGTACCTCTGATTTGCCGATTGCTGTAAGTTCTCAAGTGTCTGAGCACTTAGATTCTTCTCCCAGGGCAAGCACAGGTAACACCTCAGCAAACTCAGAAAACACCTCTGTAGGGAGTGTGTGTGTGAATGATAAAGGTGCTCCATACCATAGTGTCCAGGGTGATGGAGACAGGAGTTTAGTCCTGGTAGAGACTCTAAATGTGGGGCAGAGTAGTGGAAACTCATCACAGTCCCATTCTGAGGAGCTGGAGAAAGAGATATCTGCAATTAAATCCAAAGAAACACAAATTGAGGTAAACTTCAAAGAACAGCAGAGTGACAGTTCAGCAGAGCCTCCGCTAGCTCTCCCTGCTCTAGAAGGGGAGCTGCTGAGCCTTTCATCTGCTGGTAAACAAGAGGGCTCTAATGAGGAAATTGCAACCAATATCTGTGTGGGTGATGGGGGCGGTGAGATCTTAGAGAAACCTGGGAATTCAGAGAAGATGGGAGAGCTTTCAAAAGAGGAAAACAACATAACCAGGGCAAAGATTGGTATTGCCGAGCAGCCTGCAGAGAACTGCGGAGGGGAGCATGAGGTTCTGAGTCGTGGCTCTCTGCATATTGGCTCCAGCCTCCCAGACTTCAGGGAGCACATCAGTCAGATATTTAAGAAGTCTGTCCACAGCACACTGAGTGCTGAATTACCCCAGCTTTTGTCTGAAAACCATGCAGACTTCAAGCAGAGCCCGGTGCCCAAGGATACAGCAGTGTTGTGTGGCACTGAGAGCTTTCCAGAGTCAAACAAGATTGGCAGAGGAGCTCCTGAGCGCACCTTGGAAGCAGAGGGAGAAGAGTTGTCTTTAGCTACTGAGACTTCCTGCAAAACTGCCAAAGGCAAATCTCTGCAACAAGAAAACACAGTGTCAGAGCTGCCACTAGCAGATCTCCAGGCCACTGAGAAAAACAGGCACTCCAGTAGCCATTTAGAAGTGGTCCCTAGGCTGGATGGGGCTATACCTGCTGAAGATGCTCTGGAAAAGCTGCCAAAGCCAGATACAACCCCTGAGCATCCAGAGAGCAGTGGGATGGAGAGAAAGGCAGGCGTGTGTGCTGGTGGCGTTGATCCTGCATCTCTAATAAGCTTAGAGATAAAGAAGCAAGAACTGGATTTGTTTGATGGGGCAGCAGCTGAGAACTTCCCTGTGTGTTCTGACAGTAAGCAACAACCCGCTGGAGCTGTTATCTCCACAGGCGATGTGCAGGAGAGTGGCTTAGGAGATGCTGCCACTGCGGAGGGAAATAACTTAATTACAGAGTGTAATGCAGAATCAGCCTCATCTGAAGAGGATGTAAGTCTTCCTACTGCACAGTGCCGGGATCTGAAGGCAAATGAGCAGGAGAAAGGAAAGTACGGTGATCCAGACACTGCCAAGAGCATCGCTGACATGGCAGCTTCAGCACTTGTCCCAGGAGGATCTTACAATCATGGAAAATTGGTAGAGAATTTTAATGTGTCACTTGAGGAAAATCAGGAGAGACCCATCTGCAGCGAGTTTATTTATATTAAGGCTCAGAATGAAACACAGATGATCCAGGATGATCCAGGGAATAGGAAATGTTCGGAAACACTGGAAAAATCACAAGATGCACAGGAAGAAAAGAGAGCAAACGTGCATGGGTTAATAGATTACTTAAAAACCGAACTAAACCAGGATGCTGATTGCTTGGAAGCTGACTCTAAACTAGACTCTAGCAATGTGAGTGAGGAAGACGTAAAAGAAAACAGTGACATGGCATTAGACACAGCAAACACAGGTAAGGAAAGAACTGGAGACATGCCTGGAACAGGTACTGCGAGGATGTTAGTCACTGGGGAAGGTACCTCAGCTTTAAACACCAGCATCGAAGAGCAGGAGATGGACCTGTACACAAATCTCTCTCCAGCTGTGGCGGAGCAGGGGGAGAATTCTACATGTACAGATCTGACTGTTGCTGAAAATCAGCTGAGCAAGATGAATTTGGAACATGAAAGCCCAGTTGGGGATGCCAAAAGCAAGCTGCCACTGTGTGCATTCACTGAGCCTGAGAATCCTGACCTCGCTGAACTCCAGGATGTGGCTGTGGCAGGATTACCTCCGGAAAGGTATTTACTTTAAATTGCTATGTGAAGCCGTAGCCAGGAACCTCAGGGTGTGATGGATACAGTTTTCAGGGCAGATACCCACTGTCCGGGTAGTTTGGGAGGGCAGAGCACTTACTTGTTTCTTAAACGTCATTAAATTTCTGTTGCCTTTAAATGTGGATGAAATTTGAAATAATTAGTAAGGGCAGAGAGGTCCTAAAACCTGAGGAGCTCAATTCCTACCTGTTCCACCTACCAGCCTAAATTCCTGCCCTTACCTCTGTGGATTTGCTTATGCTTCCCAGTGTTCACCTCTCATAGCCTAAAGTTAGGCACGTAAATAACACTTCCTAGCCTTAAGTCAGCAGGCTTTTGCCTGAGTTTTGGTGACCCAGATAAATTAGATGGGCAGCACCTACCTGGCAGATCGCAGTATGTAAAAACAAGTGTAACCCAATTACTCACCCTGTGAGTTGTCTAGGCCTCCCTGTTATCCTCCTATGTAATAGGATGGTATTGACAGTGCCTTTGATTGCTGAATTATTCAGTGTTTCTAATGACTCAGAGCTGTTTCAGATGTGAATTCTCCTTGGCTGGAGTTTGTGGAGTCTGAGTTGTTGTGTTTTTTTAGTTTCCACACCTGGCAGTGACTGCTTTAACGAAGTTAAGACTTCTTTTTGTAAGTTACTACTTTGCTGCCTGAATTATCAAGTTTGAGCTGTTAATTCAGAAGAATTTGAGGTCTTGGAACAACTGCTTTCCTTTTATCTAATCACATCGTGCCCAGGTTGCCCAGACCTGCCCCATCCCTGGAGGTGTTCAAGGTCATGTTGGATGGGGCTTGGAGCCCCTGATCCCAGTGGCACGGAGTGAAGCTGGATGGGCTTTGAGGTCCCTTCAGACCCAAACCATTCTGTGATTCTAACTCTTACCAAAAAACCAGAGATGATGCTAACTGAATAGGAGGGAAAATATTCCAGTACTATGTTACTTAAAGGCTAAAATGATAAAAAACCAGATTGGAAGTGAAAATATCTGAGGTGTTTCTGTTGTTGTGAAAATGTGGGGGAGTTCTTGCTATTGTATGTAAGTCTGGGACAGAGAGTGAATAGGACCTACTTGTGTGAGCAAGATATGTTTTAGCAGAATACCAGCAGCACTGGAAATCTGAACTGTTATGACTTTCTCTTTAAGGATCTGTCTATGAAATGACAAGGAAATTAGAGCCTGTTATTTCTCTCTAGCTCCTTTCGGTTTGTGTCCCTTTATATGTTGGGAAGCTTTGCAGTGAGTGGCTTTGGGATCACCAAACAAATTGCTGGCATAGCCTGGTGGCAAAGCCTAAAGGGCAGTGCACACATCATCTCTCTGCATAAGTTTTACAGCAGCGTGGGCGTCCTACTTTAAATAAATACCTATGGCAAGCAGGGCAGGGCTCCTGGAACAGCTGCTGGCAATTCATGGAGTAGTTGCTTCATCCTTGCATGTGCTTTAAGAATGCATTATCACCTGTTTCTGCAGCGGGAGGGTTTGCACCAGCAGGCAGCTGCTCCTCTTGGACCACAGCTGTAAGCAGTGTCACGCATACCGAGTGTACATGCACGGGCAGGAGATGCTGCGGGTGGGTCACAGCGGGGTAGGCTTAAACACTGGGGATTCTCAGAAGTAGAGGGGGCTCTCTGCTGTGATCAGGCTCATTTCTTAGTGGAACATGCATTTCTAATGTGAAATAGAGCAGTCAACTCAGCTAATGTTTTCTGTCTTCAGTGGATCTGCCATGCTGACCAGTCCTCTGAGCTTAAAACTGGGTTTGTATAGTTGAATTTGAAGCTGTGTTCCATACCCCGTGTGCTCTGGTGACAGCAATTGCTGCTGCAGAGGGGTTTCAGGCTTTTTATTGCCCTACAAGCCTTACGGAGCATAAATGCTATAGCTGTGCAAAACCAGTACAAGTTTCTAAGAGCTGACTTGTGGGTGCTTGGACCTTATGGAAAGAACTCCAGGGAGAAGGAATCCTTTCCAGCTCTCAAAATAAATGGCACCAAGAACTGTATTATATTTAGGAGAGGAAAATTGTGTGCTCTAGATTATTTCAATGTTTTCTCCCCATTCCACTGCTTTCGTATAGGTCCGTCTCTTACAAGAAGTCTTAGAGCTGTGGCTGGATGGGCAAAATTGTGATCTGACTCTTAAAACCTTTTTAGGATTTCTTCCTGTAGAGGAAATAGAGGAATTTCTTTCCTCCATGGCTGTGGCACTGGGAGGAGGGTGGTCTGGTGGTGAACAGTAGATCCAAGAGCTGCCTGCAGCAACTCCTGCCCCCACCTCCTTAAGACCCTTTGTGTCTTAAGGCAATAAAACAGCACCACTAACCTCCTTTCAAATCTGCAGTAAAAAAAGACAAATATTTTTGGAATGGAGGTTGTAGCTAAAGCATTAGCCCCACTTTCTTGTGGAAGTACAGCTGTGCTCTTAGCAGATGCAGGGAGGGGCTGGATTTTGGCAAACCTGTCTGTCAGCACAAAAAGGACTGAAAAATAACCCTTTCCTTGGTGGTTTCGACTTCTCTGTGTCTCTGCTGAGTCTGACTGAAAATCTGTGTTCATGCTGGCCTCATCTGGGCATCAAAATGTCATCTTTCCTGCTCACTATTGGGCATCCAGCCACCCTGCTTTGCTGTCCGAATTTTGCTTGGAAAGGAAAATCATGACCCAAGGCGGGTGCTCTCCTTTTCTAGTATTTACAAAGCCCACCCAATCCCACCTCCCTACCACGGGGACACCTCCCACTGGATCAGGTTGCTCTAAGCCCCATCCAACCTGGCCTTGAACCCCTCCAGGGATGGGGCAGCCACCACTGCTCTGGGCAACCTGGGCCAGGGCCTCCCCATCATTTGTGTGTGTACAGGGAGTCCTTACAATGCTCGTGTTTGTATCATGGGCTGTGGTAGGTGTTGAGCAGAGCACTGGTAAAAAACAGAAATGATGGCAAAATTTTAGGCATGCTTAGAGGTGGCATGGAGTTTCTTGACACCTTTCTGTAACCCAGCTGGCTGGTACATGCAAACTGGAATTTTTGAAAATTGGCTCCTGGAAAAAAGTGCTGAGGGAGCTTTTTGAAGTCATTCCCAGCTGCCCACCTGTTGGGTAGGAAGAACAGATCGCATCATGTGCTGATGTATGATCTGGCAAAACACTTGGCTTGTTAATGGGCTTTTGAGTGTTCCAGGGTTGTGGAGGTACTCATGGACTTGGCTTGGGGCTGTGCTAGTGAGGGATGGGCACAAAGAGCTTTGAGCATACTGCAAGCAATGATGACTGTTTTGCAGTGAGGTGATGTTCTCTGCACCCTGCAGAGGAACCGGTTTATTATTCGGAGCAGAATGAGCTGTGCTCACCATGATGCCGAGCAAGATGCCAAGAGCTTTCACCTGCCTCAAATGTAGGAGGTCTCTGTGTGGGGCTGGCATTCCCAGAGCTTCTGGTGCTTCTGCAGATCCTGTTGAATTTTTCTGGAGCTGATGATGCAGAAGCAACACTTAGAATCACAGAATCATTGGACAGTACCTGTCCACTACTAAACCATATGCCTGAGCATATCATCTGCCCATTTTTTAAACCCCTCCAGGGATCAGGACTCTACCACTTTGCTCAAGCAGCTTCTGCCAGTGCATGAGAACCCTTTCAGTGAAGGAATTTTTTCCTGATGTTCAATCTAAATCTCCCTTGGCACAGCTTTAGGCCATTTCCTCTCATCACCTGTCACTTGAGAGAAGAGATCAACACTCACCTCCCTACAATCTCCTTTCTCTGTGGTGCTTGCGTGCTCCTTGCTGGCTGCCCCTTGCCCTGGTCCTCTCTGAGTGGCACATAAAGCTGTCTGGAAAGGGTGAGGAGGCTTGGGTGTTCTGCTGCTGTGGGGACAAGCATTTCCTAGCAGTTATGGCACAGGAAGGAACTCAGCCAGGAGGTCTCTTTGCCAGCTACCAAGCACTCGTCTAGGTTAGAGAATGGGGAGGTCTGTCACAGTGACTCACATCACTTATAAACTTAAACAATACTCTTATGAGGGAAGTGCATTGCAGCAGCTGGCATCAGCAAAACTACTTGAGAAACATTCTTTATGCATAGGTCAGACAAGATCTCTAAAGCTGGTCTAGACATACTTTGGATTTGCTTCATGCTTTGTTCTTGCCATCAAAAATTGGCAAGTTCAATCAGTCAGGCAAGTGTTCAGTCATTAGTAAATACTGACTTGGTCTTTTTTTTGTATGCATAAAAATACAGTATTAAATATTTTAACAGTCTTGCTGGATGAGGTATGGAATGCAGAACTGCTTTCCAGATCAGCCAAGCAGGTCTGGAGTGAAAGAAGAGTTTGGAGTCAAAAGGAAATCATCAAAATGGTGATTATGCAGCTTTTGTTTGTTCCCTATTTATTTAATTTCAGAACTAGTTCAGGTGTGCAGCACCTCAGGATCACAAAACAAAGGGCAAAGCAGCTGAAGGTGATTTGCACATAAATGATACACATAAAATTAATGAGGCTGTGTGTCTCTCCTGCCCTTCTCTCTTTGCATCTGAATTGTTTCTCTTTTCCCCCTGCCCCTCATCTTGTTCCCTTTGTTATCCTCAGTAGATGCACCTGTCTGTGCTGCTGTGCTGTGGGGGTTGCAGTCCTGCACTGAATTAACTACATGGGCAGTTCTGTGGAATTTCGTCTCTGCAAATTATGCAGTGTTTAATTTGGGGATTTTTCTGTTCATGGAAGAATGTAATGAAGATAACTTCACTTTTACCCAAAGCACATCTCACACTGCTTTTTAAGAAGTGAAAGGGAGTTTTGCCATCTTCTCTAATGGATACCATTGACAAAGCTGGCTGCTGCTTCAGGCAGCATCTAAGTAAATGTAAAGCATCTATAGGATGCTGATTTGACAGTGTGCCCTGCTGTACTCAAAGCATGTTGCAGCAGAAAACGAGGTCTGTGATACCGTGCTGGGTGTTCATTTTATTTATATCTGTCTTCTATTCCCAATGACACTGAGTAAATCCTCTCTGGTCCTGCCAAACTGCTGGCGCTTCTTTAAGTACTGAACACGTCCTGTGATGCTCTCGAGAACCCTAGCCATGTATTTTTTAGGTAGGTACCAACACAGGTGGATGGTATGTGGGCTGCTTGTTTCACACAGCCTTTTATGTTCCTTAAGAAATTCCATTTATTCAATCAAATACAGGCTTTTGCTAAAGAAATCCAAGCAAGGATGCTGATACTTTGGCCCATGTCTGAGCAGGCAGTTTTGCATCAATATTTGTCATCTTTACCCATTAAGGTGAAAATCACTTTTCAATTATGTTTTTTTCCCCCAATTAGCTTTCCACAGATTTTTTTTTTCAATCATGCTTCTTCCAACTAAGCTGCCTGCTCTCTCAGAACTGTTTTTACATACCCCACAGACCCCCTTATTTTCTCTGTTCTAACTGTGTCGTCTGGCTTCTTGCAAAGCTGAATCCAGTGGAGCAAGTTCCGTTGTCCCCATTTCCAACAGAATACTCAAAGTACAGTCAGCCCCAGCTTTGAACCCCACCAGGGCAGCTCTGAGAACAGCAACTACAGACATGGGCTGTGTTCTCCATGACTTGCATGTGGCTTCCTTTCACTTCTTCATCTTGGCACTGCATGAATCCTTGGCAGAGACAGGTCTGGAGAGCCAGGACTCCATAGCACCGGTCCTTTGTTTTGCTTCCTGCCATCTTTTATGTTGATGACCTTGGAGTCCATCCTATCAACATTGCTCCAGGTATGTGGAAGCTGAGAAGAGCATTGCTAATAGCAGGTGGGGCTTACTTAGAGACTTGATGTTTGGATAGTCTGAGAAAGTAAAAAAAAAAACCAAAAACCTGTTATGGATCTGTGTTATGGATCTCTGTTCATCTACAGTTGCTTTGACCAGCTCCTGACAGGTTAATTCTTACAAAAGAGTCTCTTTGGCCTTTATGAATCTCTGCATCTCAAACTGCAGAAATGTTAATTGCTCCAATCTAAGGCTGAATTATCCTGGATTCTAAGGCCCCTGGGAAATGCTGAGTGCCACCATTCTGTGTTATTGTCAAGATCCAGCCCTAGTGTGTTATGTTAATGTTGTTCTCCTCCCTGCTAAGTGCTGGGCATCTCTTCCCAGACTAACCATTTCCTGATAAAAACTCCTCTTTATTCACCTCAATCCTGCCTCTTCCCTGCTTTCCTTGTGCTGTACCTGCCCCATTCCTCCATGGTCCTCAGTAAACAACAATCAGAGGTCTGCAAACGCTGCAGAACTGCAAGGGTGTTTCCCATCTAATTCCAGTACCTGAATGGCTACAAGAAAGCTAGGGAAGGACTGTTTACAAAGTGATAAGATGAGGGGCAATAAGATGAGGGCAACTGGAGAGGGACAGATTTAGGCTAGAAATAAGGAAGAATTTCTTCATGATGAGAGAGTGGTGAGGCCCTGGCCCAGGTTGCCCAGAGCAGCAGTGGTTGCCCCATCCCTGGAGGTGTTCAAGGCTAGGTTGGATGGGCTTTGGGCAGCCTGATCCAGTGGGAGGTGTCCCTGCCCATGGTATGGGGGTTGGAGCTAGATGATCTTTAAGGTCCCTTCCAACCCAAACTATTCTAAAATTCCACTAATTCACTTTCCTCACCCCTTGGTACATTCCATCCAAGAGAAAACTGTATAGCAAAGGCTGCAGCTGCAACCTGCTCTTGAAGGCAGTGAATCCTGGGCCAAACTCTCTGCTCCTGTGGAGTGATATCAGCAAAGAATCTGGCCGTGAGCCTCTAACAGATCAGCCAGGGGGATGCTGTACAGTCCTGCAGTCGTTTTTCACCTAGACATTCCTACAGACCCTATGCTACTGGTTATCCTGCTTTGCTATCATAAGGAAGGTGTCTTGTTTCAACTGATCAAAAATCAATTTAGGAACACAGGCTGCACGTAGACAACTTGGGTTTAAATGATTCATTGGCCTTAACTGCTTGGTGTTTGCCAAACCCAAACCTGTAAAGCTTGGCTCCCCTTTGTAAATGATGCTCTGAAAATCACAGAGCACTTGCTTCATGACACCAAAACTCAGCAAACTGTTTTCTTTGTTAATTTCTAGCCTGTTTCTCCCAGCTCCTTTAGCAAACAAAGCACAAACTGTGTAATCAATAAAGGCTTGTTTCTTTTTTTTAAGCCACTCGAGCTTATGTCAAATCTTTGGAATTTGTGATGATGATAACATTGTTATGCTCTCCTGGCTGATAGAAATATCAAAGCCAGCTAAGAATAACTCTGCAGCAGCCAGAGAGATTGCATTTGTTTCCAGGAATGAAAGCAAAAAGCATGTGCGCATTGCTGAGTCCCTAACAACTAAGGAAAAAGTTCTAGCAGGCATGAAAATAAATGAGCACTTTAAACTCCCATCTCCCTTTCCTAACAGTGCCATTAAATGAATCAAAATACAGTCAGTTTGTGCTGAATATCTGAAAGTCTCTGAGATTTTCCATATATTTTCTTTTTTTCCCTGTGCTGTGTGGTACATAGAATGCTATGTACAAGAGAATTCTTCAAATCTCGTTCTTCTGGTAGAAACACCAAATAAGCTTTGGTTTCCTGGAGAAATGATCCCTGGAATTTGTGAGACTTTGAATCTATCCTAGACTTTTCTAAAAATCCATCTCACTTCTTTGCAAATCTGCAAAACTGCAGTTTCCCACCCCTTTGATCCTCCAAAAATATAATCCTTTAACATTAAACGTTCCTTTCTTTTTCAAAGCAGAAGGGTAAGGTAAAAGACTAGGAATTTAAAGAAGTGGCCATTTCAAAGCCTTGCCAATAAAAATAGCTGGGAATCATCAACTTCAGCCCCCACAAATGATGGTTGTGGGCAATTTGTTTGTAGAAAGATAAATCATAGAATGATTTAGGTTGGAAGGGACCTCAAAGCCCATCCAGCACCAAGTCTTTGCTGTGGGCAGGGACACCTCGCACTGAATCAAGTTGCTCCAAGCCCCATCCAACCTGGCCTTGAACACCTCCAGGGATGGGGCAGCCACAACTTCCCTGGGCAACCTGGGCTCTGATGCTGATTGCGGCTGTGGTTTGGCAGAGCATATGACTGTGAGATTAGGAGATGCAAAACAAACTCTTCTTTAATGTTAAACTGCAGTATATTTATGACTTGCTTTGTTGCCAATGGCCTTAAAACTGGGCACTAGGTCTCAACAAAGAACAAATCAAGGTCATGTGCACACGTTTTCTTAAAGATTAGTCTATGATGCAGCCTATTGATCAGAAGAAGCACAGGTGTGGCTGTTTTGGTTTTTTGGTGGTTTTTTTTGTAAGTTTAACACAAACATTTGTCTTTGCTTTATAGACCAGTGATAACCACAAGCTGAAGAGCTAGAGAAAAGCAAGCTTTCTCTTTATGTTTACAGGGAAAAATTCATTGATCCAATCAGAGTTCATCCTGCTTTCTCAAAAACCAGAATAGAAATGTGAAAGAAAAGCTGTGTGGAGTTGGGGTTTCATTTGATTTGGTTTGGGGTTTTCCGCATTTATTTAATGTAACCGTCTTTCCAAGCCACTTTCGTGAGGTTTTCATGGGTCCTTTTCAGGGCTGACTCATTTCTACCCCAAGTCTTTTGGTTTGACCAGAGCAACCTGATTTCTGGGAAAAGCCTTGAATGGAATTAGCAGGAGCTGGGCAGGGTGGGTTGCCACTAGCTGCATGGTGCCCACCAGAAGCTTTTGACAGGTTCTACTCATGATCTAAAAGAACCTTGTAGAGCACAGCTGGAGTGGTGGGGTCTGATGACATTTCTCAAGTCATAGTTCAGAATCTAGCACTTCTGAAAGTGTGGAACTTGAGTACCTTTAGTTTTCCTGTAAATAAACTTCCCATTTTCCTGAGTGTAGGGTAAAAATGTTGTGCACCTCAGGAGAACAGTCCTGTGTAGGTCCTACAGTCAGGAACAGTGTGGGGCAAAGGAGCTGGGGTGAGGTGTAGACACGTATGTGCTCTGCCTTCCAGCACCCTGTGCCTCTGTAATGTCAGGTAACTACAGGCTCATCACAGGAACCTTGTTGTACCTGTTAGTATTGCTAGCTTGAAAAGACAATTATTACTTTTAGGGTCTCCTCCACTCTGAAGATTGCAACCTACCTTCTCCCAGAACAGTGGTGATGGGTGAAAATGTTTGGGCTCTACCTTAACAAAATTAGCTGTTCCCCCAGTATACACCATCCTGATGCTTTCTGGTCTTTCCTTGAGGCTACCTGTTTGCTGGGAGCTGGGGAAGGGCTTGGCTCCAGCGGGGCCATCCATGTTGCTCAGAGAAGTGGTGGCTGCCTCATCCCTCAAGGTGTTCAGGGCCACGCTGGCTGAGGCTTGGAGCACCTCCAGCTCCGAGTCCTTCTCATCAGCAGTTTACCACTCCTTTTCAGCCCTGGCCCCCCAGAGAAAGCTTTTGCAAGACTTTCTTCCAGGGACCTTTGATCTGAGGTCTCTCCCAGGCTTAGCCAGACAGGGAGTCACTGCAGGCTGCAGCCTGCAAGGCAGCTCCAGTCCTATAATTGTCTCCCAGGCTTGCTGGGAGGGTGCTTACCTCCTATTTTCCTGTTGCTTCCCAGCTTGCTTCCTCTCTCCACCCACAAGCCTTCTACTAATGCAGATTAATTCATTTGCATCAGATAACCAAGCATACCTCAGCACGGTATTCCTGGAGTTCTGTACATCAGTTTTCTGATATTTAAGTAGCAGAGGGTGCTGGGAGGGAGGTGGGAATGTTTTTATGGCAAAGGGGAGTTGAGATTGCTCAGCAGGAGATGAAAGGGGGTTGGTGTAACAAGGGGCCAATGAATAAATAGGGAGAGGTGTGTTATTTGAGCAAAATGACCATTTTATTCCAAAAATGCTAAATTTGGGGTTGTTAGCAAGCACGTAGCTAGCCTGTAGCTGTGGCTTTGTGCCAGATTGAAGTGATGCTTGCAAGGAACATCAACATTTATTTTAATGAGTCTTCTGCTTCCTGGGGTTTCGCTCCTCCTCAGGCTGTTTTACCTGCAGAAGCTATTTGTGAAATGGTTTCCAGATGAAAAGAAGAGTTTAATTCTGCCCCCTCTCCCCGCACCCCCCATAGAGAGGGTGGCTGGATGCCTGTAGTTGCATTAGAAATCATGGTAACTTCTGTGCTTCGTTTCCTGCTGCTTGGGAGGCAAGAAAGGAGAGCTGCTCTTCCCAGAAACTTTTCCTCTGTTTGGTTTTACTCCTTGCCGTCAGAGTAGATGCTGTTGGCTCTGGATCTGGCAGCTAAGTCAGCTCTCCACTGCATATTGGACTGGGTGTGGTGTTTCCCCACAGTGAGCCATGCCTTGCAGCCCAGGTGATGCTGGCGGGCTAGGTGTTTTTCATCATCACCATCATCCCCCATTACCTTATCTGATCTGGTCTCTGGGGGTCATTTGGCTTATTCTTCTGTTTCCTCTACACGTATGAATTGTTGAAAGCAGCAATTAGTAGCACATCCAGGGGAAAGCCTTCTCATCTGCTTTCAGATTCAGGAACGTGGAAGTTTTCCTGTAACACAAAACTTACCTGAACAAAAATCTGTTCCCTTCCTTTGCTCACAGAAAATGGAACAAGGGCTGGAGGGAGAAACAGTTCAAGGGTCAAACCCAAACCTTAATACTTTTTTCTACTGCAGGCTCCGTTCTGAATTGGTGCTTTGAGAGGTCCAACTAGTATGATTACTGTATCCTAACATTAAATGAAGATGCACAGTCCTGCTAAGATGACCTATATAGAGTTCTGCAGATGAAATAATTAATTAATTTTGTCACCCAAGCAAGCATAGCTGGCAACATGATCAAATGTTTGGGCAAAGTGAGCTGGAAAACTCTAACTGGGCTAAATTGTACCCCTGTGGCACCAGTATTTTACCTGAAATATCTTGGTCAAGGATTTGGTAAGCAGTGAATCTTGGTAAGCAGTGAATCTTGGTAAGCAGTGAATCTTGGTAAGCACTATCTTGCTGTGGGATAGCTATTGTAGACATTTAGTCTGTAGTTGTTGTATGACAAGTTGTGAACATGATAATGACCTCCCTGTGTAGAGACTCAATTAATTTGTTGGGTCCTGGCAGCTTGTCTAAGCAGTTTGGTGTATCTCAATGCAAAGAGGTATTTGAAGCCACATTTATGTGTTGTGGGAAACCTAAGAGATTAATTATAGAATCATGGAATGGTTTGGGTCTGAAGGGACCTCTAAGTCCATCCAGTACCACTCCCTGCCGTGGACAGGGACACCTCCCACTGGATCAGGGGCTCTCAGCTCCATCCAACCTGGCCTTGAACCCCTCCAGGGATGGGGCAGCCACCACTGCTCTGGGCAACCTGGGTCAGGGTCTCATCACCCTCACTGGGAAACATTTTTTCCAAAGATCTCTCCATCTTTCTTCTTTCAGCTGAAAGCTATTCTCCCTTTTTCTACCCCTGCACTCCCTGATCGAGAGCCCCTCCCCAGCTTTCCTGCAGCCCCCTTCGGCACTGGAAGCTGCTCTCAGGTCTCCTCAGAGCCTTCTCCGTGCTGAACAACCCCAACTGTCCCAGGCTATCCTCGTATGGGAGATGCTCCAGCCCTGGAAGGAACTGCACCACCAAACCGGCAGGAGTAAAGAACAAAACGCACGTGGGAGCTGCGGCTTCGTTGCTTTGGGTGGTGGTCCCTGCGCTCTGGGTGCGAAAATCGCTCCGGCTCCAGCAGCCGGGGGAGCCCCGCGTCCTCCCCCGGGGGGGTCGATGGGCCCCGGCGCGGCACCAGCCGCCCCGGGGCCCTTCGACCCCTCCGGGGGAGGACGCGGGGCTCGTCTGGCTCGTCCTTTCCTTAGGGAGCCTCATGGGGAGGAGCCTGAGAGCTCCGAGCTCCTACTCATCCCCAGCCTTTTGTACTGCGGGGCAGGGCTTGGCGTGCGGGAGGGGTGGGAAAAAAGAACTTACAAGAGAGGGAAAAAAAAAAAAAAAAAAAAAAAAAAAAAAAAAAAAAAAAAAAAAAAAAGCATCCGGGATGGTGGAAGAAGTGGAAGGAATCGGGGTGAAAAAGCCTCTTGCGGGTTGTTTTGTCGGAAGCGAGGATGCCTGGGGACTGCGGAGCTGGTGATTGTTTCCTGGCGTTGGTGAGTAAAAAGTTAGCCAAGGGAGGAACAAAAAGCAACGCGTAGTTAGAGTATCAGAAATAAGATGTTAGCTCTTGCTTGCTGTGCTCTAAAGGGTCTGTTTTTCCTCTTTTTTTTTTTTTTTTGCTTCTGAACAACTTTTCCAAGAGTTTTTCTAGCAGAGCAGAGCTCCCTCCTCCTCGCCCAGCTCTGGGCTGGGGGGATTCGCTCTCCTCGCCTCCAAGAAAAAGCCTGGAAAGGGGGACTGGGGTTGGGATTCCGCTGGGCCGGGTGTGGAGGCTTTGGGAGAGGGGGGGTTCTGGTCACACCCAGCAGCTTCTGGGTCAGGTTTATCGGCTGGAATGTGGAGAGTTTTGGCATCAGGACATGACTGAGCCCTCCTGAGGCTCCAAGAGCTGCTCGGTGTGACGTTATGGGCTTTTTATGCTGGTTGACAGTTATTAGGGCAAATACGCTTATTCATCCCGTGCAGGCGTGATTTATCCCGTTAAGGCTTCTGTGTGGCTTCCTGTTGTCCCTCTTTCAGCTTGTGGAGGATGTAATGCAGCAACGCGTACTTCAGTTCCCTGAAGTCTTTTAATCCAAAGTAATTGCGTGTGTTTGTCTAATGTCATAAACCAGCGTAACTTTCAGGGCTTAATGTGACCACAGTAACGTAGGCTACTCCGGGAAAAGAAGCAATTTGTTTCTGTTTTACGGCTGTGACTAATCACAGTGATGATCAATTTTGAACACGCGGTACAGAACTTCAGGGACATCTCAGCAAGAAGGGTTGGGTGAGTGAGGAAGTCCAGGCCCTCAGGTAACGTGTGAATAAACACCACCCCCTGCCAAGATAACTCCTCTGTCTTGTCAGGTTTTCCACCAGCGCTGCCAGAAGAGTGTCCTTTCCCAGAATTGCTCTCCATCATCAAGTGTGTGGCTCTCTGACAGCGACAGCGCTACCATTCCACTTGGCTGGATGGTGTGGAGTTCCCTGTAGGGTCTGGGGTTGGGTTTAATAGATGGGGTTTTGCCCTCAAGTAGCTTTTTAAAAGATGCTTTTGTTTCTCCAGGATGCAGTTTCTGTGCCTATTTTCCTTTCTTATTCTCTTAGTACGGGTCTTTGCAGTAAGGGAGGGGAGTCCCTTGTGGCTGGAGGCTCAGCTGGACCGTCCGCAGCCTGCAGGAGATGCGGTTGGTTCCTGCTGCTCCGCTGGGATGGTAGTGGTTCCCTTCCTTGGGGACAGGCGTGAGTGCTGGGCTGGCTCTCCTTGGGCAGTTTGAGAGTGGTCACCTAGCATCCAGACCTGTTCTGCTGACGGCCCAGCTCTGGTTTAGAGGCAGAGCACGTAAATCTCAGATGCTGGGATAATTCCCCCAGGAACCAGCTCTAGCATTGTATCTCGGTGGCAACATGTTTTCTCTGCAGTGCACAGTGCTGTACATCAAACTTGTGTGTCTCCTGCACGACAATGATTTTGTTTAATTAACATATGCCGGTTCATCTCTTGGACACACTCATTGCAGTGTTTGCACAGCACCCAGCTTGGCTGGGCTCAGGCATGCAGGATGGACCGAGCTATAAATACAGAGCACTGGTGCGAGGCACTTCAGGCATAGTTCCTCCTTTAGAATTCAAAAGGAATTTGAGACTTGTTTCCAAAATCACAAATGCGGAATTAAGTCTTTGGGTTTACTAAAGGCAGAGGTTTCCCAAAAATTGAACTTGTGAATATGAGTATGTCGTCTCTGCTTAGTGAGCGGCAGAAGTAACTGATGAGCCCCGGTCTGTGCTGTCTTGGAGCTTTAAAATCTGCTGATGTCATATGGACCTGCCCTGTGGGGACATCATTTGATCATTGTATGGATGCCCCTTTAGTTCACTGGGGAATGAAGCCACACTTGATATTTCCATCTCAGCATCTCATATTTTTCCTAAAAGTCTGTTACTTAAATTGATCTTAAATTACCTCACTAGGTGCAGGGGGGTAAGAGGGTTTTGTTTGTTTTTAATCCTGTGGTGGTAGTTTATGCAGCAGTCCTGAGCCATTTCCTGAACGAGAGTAGTTTTTGTTTCTGGTACTGGTGATGTTGATTTCTAATCTGAGAAATAGCTTCTTATCTTCTGTTCTGCTAACTTATATTGACAGGAGTCTCAATAATTGTGAAAATACTTGTAATGTTCAGAAATCCCAAAAGTGCATAGAGTTACCATAGTAGCTTATTGTTGGGTTTTCTAAATGTGACATTTATTTCAATGAATGTGACTGATGTACAAGATAAACTGCAAAATAAAGCATTGGAAGGTAAAAGCAAATAATATGAAAGAACTAATACAGTGAATGAAATTTTGTTTGGTCCAATGTGCTTGAACAAATGGACTTGAACTTGTTCTGCTAGATTTCTTTCCTTTGCAAAGAATTGCAGGGCAAGAACTTATCAGAAACAGCAAATACAGTATTTTTGTGTGATAAATTAATATTTTTTGTTGTACATGTGTAAACTGAGGCTTAAAAATTGGACTTTTTGGCCTAAATTAATAAAACGCCAAGTATGAATGTTAGAGGATTTTATATCTCAGCCTTGCTGTGGCCAGGGAGTAACACCTCGTTTCTAGAAGAAAATGCACTAGTGGGTGATGGGAGGTGGGTTTACTAAAGGCAGAGGTGTGGTTGTTGGTGCTATTTTCCAGAGATTTCTGGAGTAAGAGCAGGATGTACAAATCTTGCCATTATCTCATCAAAAGCAGCCAAATGTTTGGGACTAGGAGACAGTAAGGCTTAAAATGCTTATTGGTTTCCCTTGGAGCAAACTCAGAGCTGTTGCTGACTGTTCAGAGAGCCACATCCAGCTTTCCTGATTAGAAAAACATGGACAGGGGGAAAATGCCAAGACCTGTAGCTGCCTTCTGTCTCCAGCACCAGCGTCAAAACATTTGAAACCTTGAGTATGAAGCGGAGGCTTTACGGTTTGCATCTCGCTGATGTCAGTAGGAGAGCAATAGATGGACCCACCAGAGCTCCTCATCCTTGCAGTGGCTGCAGGGCTGGTGCCAAGGAGCCAACCCTGCTGCCTCTGTATCCATATGTGTGAAGATGTGCTTTCTTACATATTTTAAATACATTGCTTGCCTCGGTTTGAGAGCGTCTTGCATAGAGGTCAGAGTTTCTGTGTTTAAACAGAAGAAATTACATTGATTTCTGCAGGTTTTCATTCATTCATTGATATTTAATGACTGAAGCTTGCTCTTTGCATTCCTGCCTTCTGATACTGCCTTGGAAAATCTCTTCTCAAGGGTAAAGAGAGGCCTTGTAAGGGAAATCACGAAACTCAAGAGCCTAAGGACACTGGATGTGCAATGTCTTTCATTTGTGACACTAATAACAGACTGAACCCTTGGTCTTTGGGCTGAATTTAGTGTGCTTACTGCAGCTGTTGGTAAGCAACTGCTTGTTAAACTGTGAGGTATTTTCCTTTGAGAAGTATTTCAGTCATGCTTGTCATAAGTAGAATTTGAAGTAATTTGAAGTAGATCCTCTTCAAGACTTAAGCAATGGAATGGAAAAAGCCTGTGGCCTTTTTACAGAGCTCTGTTCTAGAAACAAATTGGCCTAAAAGCCAGGTTGCCACAGAGGACTTGCAGCAGGGACCTGGCGGCGGGCGCCTGTGAGGCCCGGGAATGTCAGTTGTGGAACTCGTTTGAGTAGCTCTTGGGTAGCTTGGTTCTTTGTGCCGTGCAGCGCAGGGTGGTTTGACAATGAGCAGCTTCCCCATCACCTCCCTGAGCCCGAGTTTCTGGTTACGTTGTCCGTCGCTGGTATGAAAATCGCTTCAGTTGCAGTCTTGGCTTGTGCCGTGACTTCTGTATGTTCTCAGAAAGACCCTCAGTGCTCTCTCAAAAGCCAGAACAAGACCTGTCCATCACCTCATGTTGCAGCATCCTTTTGTCAAGGGCTGATTTTAGATGCTCTTTTTAAGGCATAGCAGAGGGACACCCTGAGTTGTGACGGAAGTACACGCAACTCCTAGTGATGAGTGAAAACTGAAAGTTATAGTGCTCAAAGCTTCCCACAGGTTCAGCCCTCCGGTGGGGCTGGACTAGTGAAGGTGTGGACAGCTAAATGTTTACTGTTGTAATTGGATAAAAATAAAATTGTAAATATTAAAAATGATCAGATATTCTAGGGTGTCACCTGAGAGCCACCCCTTGTGCAATGGCTTAGCCCTCCTCCTCTTAGTGCGGGTGTAACGGAGAGGAGGGTGCCACATGGTCCATCAGGGATGCCATGGACAAACTGGGATGGGTGTAGAATGAAAACACTGGAAATAAGATGCTGAGGGGCATGGTTTAGTGGTTGATAGGAATGGTTTGACTTGACGATCCTGTAGATCTTTTCCAACCTTGTGATTCTGTGTGAAAAGCAGAAGCACTGATTTACAAAGGATCACGGGGTAATTAATTAAAAATCAAATTAAAAGAACAGGAAGCAAGCTTGACAAAGCATTATTCCCATAGGAATGTGTTGCTTTGCAGAATCCTTTAGATAACTTCTCCCAAGGAACAAATGACAGGATAAGAGGAAATGGCCTCAAGTTGCCCCAGAGGAGGTTTAGATCAAATATTAGGAAAGATTTCTTTAGTGGAAGAGTGGTGCAGCCCTGGTGGATGCTGCCTAGGGCAGTGGTGGAGTCTCCATCCTGGGAGGGGTTCAAAAAGCCTGTGGCCATGGTGCTTCGGACATGGTTTATTTGGCACAGTGGGGTTGGGCTGATGGTTGGACTGGGTGAGGTCTTTTCCAACTTTAATGATTCTGTGATTCTATTCTAAGCGTCAAGTTACTGGGATAGCATTGACATTTTTACAGTGCAGTTTAACTCCTTGTTACATTCTTTTGACCAAAATTAGACTGTAGTAGAGGTTCCTACTGGTCCTCTGGATTCGCGGTTAGGCAAGGTGGTAACTGTCTGGTGTTAAAGCTGAGGTCCCCAACTGAGGGATTTTTATTTTTAGGCTCTAATTTCAAATGCTGAGTGACAGGTTGAAGTCTGTACAACTCTGCTCAGGTCTGCTTGTATAAGGCACTATCCCTCTGTGCACAGGGTTGTATTCACTTGGTGGTGCTGGAAGCAAAGTGGACAAAGGGGGTTTAGGAAAGTGACACCCCATAATGGAACTGGTTGGGTCAATCCACAGATGTGAAATTGAAATCCTAGGTAAAGGTCACATTTTATCTTCTATGTATATCTGAGGCTTTTGGAAATTTCAAGGACAACTGGTGTTTCTAGGTCCCTGGGTGGCCACATGGGAAAGTTGGGTTTAAGTAGACAACACAACCATTATTTTCAGGGGGTTCCCATGGTTTGGTGTCTTTATTAAAACCAAACAAAACTCACTTCTTGAGCAGGCCCTTTCCTTATTGACTCAAGGGTGTGTTTCCAAGTTGTTTTCTTTGAGCCACTCAGTACAGGGCTGCACCCTGCTTTCACTGGGTAAAAGGCAAAGTGAGGAGTCTCCCTGTGGAATCCAGGACACCTTTGTCTGACTCTGTGCTCCCCATGTGGAGCCCTCACACAGCTTTGGAGCAGGTGAAATCTGGACTCAAGCTCCCTGTGTATTACCAGGTTTCTGAGCAAGGAAGTCTTGCCATTTCTTTTATTCAAACAGTAGCTCGTATCATCCAAAGGGGCTGAATTTGCTGTTAGATTGTACTGTCTCACTGCAGCGGTAACACAGGCAAAAATCCTGAGGCTTCAGGCTGCTGGGAACTAGAGCTGTGCACAAAACTGACTGCTGTTAAAAGCACCAACTTTCACTGTGTTCCCTAACACAACCCTCAGCATACACGTGCTAAAGTCCATTTGATCAGCCAAACAGCCCTAGTTCTGCGATAACTCTGATCTCTAAGGCTGCCTTTTTCCATGTCTTTTCTCTTCACAGCCCTCGTGGTCCAGGTGATGACATACAGTTGGCTTCTCCCCTTGGCCCTTCTGAGCAACCCTTAGCTGTTTCTACAGAGTGTGGAAATGTTGGCCTCGTGGATGGTGCTGAGCTGACTGCAGCAAGGTACTGTACGGAGCCGTTGCAGCTGGAGCTGTGAGAAGCAGCTCAAACCGCTCACTGATGTGGGTGGGTTGAGGAATTGTTGTCGCTCTTCTCAGCTGGATATATGTCTGGAATGGCCAGTTGCTGGTGGAATTGCTGAGTCTGTAGGCAGTGGAGCATCTGTCAGTGGAAATCTTTACCAGAAGTTAAATCCCTCTTTATCAAAACCTTCAGAGGAAGCTGTTTACCTTGAGACGGAATTGCTGTGGAACAGAAGAAGGTCATGCTGCGTGAAGGTGTAGTATATGGGCTTTAGGCACTTATACGCTTTGATTTGCTACAAAATAACTGATCCTTTGGATTTTTTCTTTAATTTTGAGAAGTTCCTCACCAGTATAATGCTGCTTATAAAGCATTCAAGTATCTCATCTCTGTTGGACACTGGGGTTTTGGTCTCCTATTATTTGTGCTGTGACGGGAACTGTTGCTTTATTTGTACTGGTGGCAGTTGAGTTGTCAGGATCTTTGGGCATGTGAATTTGTCTTAACTGCCAAGAGTGAAGGAAGCCTTGCAGGGTGTGTTTGCTCTTCAATTCAGTGGAGTGTAAACATACACCATATATTTAAGCTAGTATTAAATTGGTTAGCTGAAGTAGCAATAATGTGCTATCAAAGGCTGAAAGGAGCTTGCATGGTTTGCTCAATCCACCTTAAAATCTGGGTGATTTTGCTATCTAGCCCAGACTGGTCTTCCATCAGTCCCCAGGCTGGCTCTTAGCAAACACTGGTGAGTGAGTTTGAGAAACAAACTTTTACTTGCAGTCAGTGTGAAGTGACCTAGAGAAGCTTGCAGTGGGAAGCTAATGATGTGGATTTGCTCCAGTTCTTGTAAGTTTTCACTCAGAGAGTTGTGTTTCTTTGTTTCTAACAAGGGTAATTGTGTTACTGATGGGGTTTTGTGGATTCTGTTGATTTTTTTTCTTGCTAATGGACTGTTGGCTGGGATAGCAAGGTGGTTAGAAAAGAGCGAGTGCTAATTGAGGTGGAACTCTGAGCTACTCTGAGTGCAAAGGAATGAAAACAGATGAACACCAGAAGTGCCGGGAATATTTATATATAGTTTCTAGAAAACAGTCTTGAAATAGTCTTTGTTGCCCTTGGGGCAATAGTTTGTAGGGAAGAAGGCACATGAGCTTTCTGTGATTCAATATGACCTTAGGAAACACTTAGGAAGAGCAATCTTACACTATCTTAATTTACTGCTTCTTGTGAGCCTCTTGATTTCACTGTTCGCATTCTGATCTGGAATTTAAAGTTAATTGTAGTATAATTTTTCTGTTGATCTACTTAGCTGCTGCCTTTAAAAATATTTTTACCTTTAATGTCTGTAAGTTCATCTCAGGGTTCTTGCATGATCTGAGTCGGGCAGGCTGGGAGTGCTGGGGCTGAGCTGTCGTCCGCCCATATGGGATGACTGAGCCCAGTAGGGGTGAGGGCGCAAAGACTCTGGAGCAGTCACAGCATCTGGCTCTTGTTTCCATATCCTGACCTTGAGGGAAGGGCCAAGGGTTTTTGCAAGGGTTCAGGGCTGAAAAATTGGAAGCCAGGGATATTCAGCATGGAAATAGGTAGGTTTTCAGTTCCTGAAGCAGAGGAAGACGAGAGAGAAATACAATGTGGTCCATTGGAATGGATGTGGCTGCAGGTAGCTCTCTATGGTTGTTGGTTTAAATTCTTCTGATTATTTTTTTTAAAGCCACACAAGTTGCCTCCTGTGAGTAGTGCTTTTCTTTACTCCTTTATTTTGCATCCTTATTCAGCTTTGATTCAAAAACATTCCTCTACTCTTTCCACCCATCTTTCCTGTCTGAGCTGCTGCTGCTTGCCAGCTTCTCTGTGACCCTCCTTCCCTGGTGTCCCATCAGAGGAACTGCAGCAGCTTCCAGGTGTGCCCACCTGCAGATACAGCCAGTTGGAAGAAGAGGGGTTAATGTTGGTGCAGCTGGACCCCAGCTTTGGCTCCTGTCTAAACCAGGCATGGTTGCAGCTCTCTTCTGGCAGTGACAAACCTTGCCAGCTTCTGTGATTTGGTCAGCCCTAACCTGATAACAACTTAATTCTGATAGCAGATAAAAGTAGGGCTCTTAAGTGCCTGGGATTATGCTCAAACTGAGGAGGAGTGAGAGCAGGATTGGGCTTTTCCTGTCCACGGGAAGAGTTTCAGTGGTGTTTGTTGTTCCATGTCATTGCCTTCTCCCTCATCCTCTCTTCACTTGTGATGCAGAGCAGATAGTGGCTTTATAAATGTGGTCATCTTACTTCAATAAGGCCAGGCTGGATGGGGCCTTGAGCAACCTGATCCAGTGGGAGGTGTCCCTGCCCATTGCAGAAGGGCTGGAATTAGATGATTTGTGATCCCTTTAAACCATTTTATAATTCTATAGGCAACAGCTTTTTGGCATTTTGTATAGAAATATTGCACCGCTACTTTTTATTAGGGCTGCAAACAATTCTGTATTGCACACATATGTGTTGATGCTTTCTGGTTATACCACTCCGCTATGTTTCTGAAATGTCACAAGGGTTGCTAGGTGGCACAATGTATTTCCAGTCTGTCTGCAGCAAAGTACAATTATGAAGTGTTTTTTTCCCCCAGTATATTTAGTTATTTACTGGTAAGTTTGTTTTGTTTGCATGCATTTCCCTGTAAGGGGTGTCACATAGTGCACAGGGTGTGCATTTCGACAAGGAAAAATAATGGTGTGTGTAAGGCAGGGAGGTCAGTTTGTGCTAAATGTCTTCCAGATGGCAGTGCACATTAAAAGATCGGGTTTTCCCCCCATCTGTCCAGGCAAGAAACTGTATCCCTGTTTTGCTCCCTGAGGCTGCCTGTCTGCCTCTCTTCTCCCGGCTGATTCCATATTGATCAGGGACAGTGTGGCATCATCTGCTGGGGTCAGTGGGGTTTGTTTACTGTCTCTGCAGAGGACTGTCCTGAAAAGAACTGGGTAAAGAGTTCACTGGCTGTTCTGCCAAGGTTTTTTTTGTTTGTTTGTTTAGCAATGGAAGTGAAAGGCCAAGTTCGCTCTGGTTTGCCAGGACACATTGCACTAGGAGAAATTCTGGTCAGACACATCTTTCGTTTGGTGCTGCAGGTGCGGAGCTCTGTGATACAGCTTCTGTTCTGTATAAGGAACCTTGGATTGGGAAGGCAGAGAAGTGCTCTGGCTATTGGGAAAGCACAGCTCAGCTGGGCTCTGTGCTTAGGGGTGTTAAACATGGGTTCCCTCTGACTTGCTGCCTGTCTCACTAGCAAAAAAACCTGCAGGTGCACTGGGAAAAATGCAAGCTTGGAAAGTGCTTGCTGTGTGAGTTCTCCTTAGGATCAGGCCATAGGTAACAGGCAAGACAACCCCAACTCTGGTACCTCTCACAGGCTAAGGAAAGCTTATGCTCTTGTATTTAAGCTCCAGCTGAGGTTGCAGAGCTGTAGCGAGGCATCTAGTCCAGAGCAGGCAGAGCTGGTGCAGCTCTGGGGTGAACACACAGGAATCAAAATTGTTCTCAACCTGAGTTGTCAGTAGAAACTGCTCTTTTCCCCTCCCTTAGGCTCTCTTCCAGCTCCTGTTATGCAGAGGATACATTGAGTGGTCAGAAGGGAGTTGGTGAGAAGTGATGCACTGAAAGCCATGTTGCTTTATCTACAGATGGACCTTCCCTGGTCGCAGAGTGCACAGCCTGGGGAAGGTGGTGCCCTTGGGGTGTGCTCCTCTGGCAGGACATGGTCAGGGGGACCAGGGGCATCTGCACGCACAGCGGGGCAGAAAGTGACTGTTGAGAATGACTTAAAAATAAACAGAGACAGAGCTTGAAAGATGCTTGTTTTCTAGTTAGCTTGGCACTACAGGGAGCAGACTGACCAGCGTGTAATTTATTGTGTGCCAGGAATACCTGTCCTATTTGGTGGTGTCCTTGCTACAGCTATTAGAATGTTACTCACTGGAAAATAATGGCAAGTCTTGTTTTAGTAAGAGCTGTGGAGAAGCAAGGGTTTAAAGATAGCCACTTCACATCTGAGCTGATGCAGGTACTGTGGCTTGATAAGTGCACCAGACTTGGTACAGACTTAGGCTCTGTATCTACTCTGAACTCACCAGCCTGTTTGTGAAGGGTCTGGAGCACAAGCCTCATGAGAAGCAGCAGAGGGCCCTGGGGCTGTTTAGCGTGGAGAAGAGGAGGCTGAGGGGAAACTTCATCGCTCTCTGCAACTACCTAAAAGGAGGTTGCAGAGGGGTGGGTATTGGTCTCTTCTCCCAAGTAACAAGGATGAGAGGAAATGGCTGCAAGTTGCTTCAGGGGAGGCTTAGATTTGATATTACGAAAGATTTCTTCACTGGAAGACTGGTGGAACAGTGGCAGAGGCTGCCCAGGGCAGTGGTGGAGTCCCTAGAGGGGTTCAAAAATCGTGTAGATGCGGTACTTGGGACGTGTTTTTGTAGTCACAGCGGTGTTACACTGATGGTTGGACTGGATGAGCTTAGAATCACTGAGATTGGAAAAAAACTTGGTCTTGTCCCTTGTGAGCTGATGATGCCACTGGTGGGCAGTACTCATCTGCAGGTGATGTCCATTTGGTGATGGGCGATGATCAGTAGCACTATGCTGCTGCAATTTGATATCCAAACCACTCTGAACAGTGCCAAGATTCTTATGTGGCAGTATCAGCCCTGGACCTGGTGTGCTTAGTCTTGCAACCTACTTTTCCTGGCCTTGCTCAACACCTTTTTGTGCTGTGGACCCCTTGTCATAACGACAGCACTGGGGAAAAGGAGTAGGGGCTGCCTGTGGTGCCCTGTCTGACAGTCCTTCTGCCTACAGCACATGGGTGATGGGTGCCTTCCAGTGCTTGGGTTGATGCAAGATGTCAGAGAAAATGCAAGTGCTGACTGCATCCCTGCTGTGTATCTTTACAAGCTCACTTGCACAAGGCATGTTCTTAATGGGAATCTGGTGACTGATGGTTTAGCTGAAGCTGGGAGAGACAAAGGGGTATTATTTGTGGATTTTAATTAATACAGATACTATAACTCTGTGTCATGGTTTAGGCCCAGCCTGTCCTGCTTTGGCAGCTAAAACTGAGCAGATGGGCTCCTAATTCCCTTTGCACCCCCTGGGAAGGCAGAATGAGAGGAAAAGACTTGCAGGTTGGAAAATAAAACTGAAACACTTTTAATAAAAAAAAATTATGAAATTGCACCCCCCTCAATGACTTTGTCATCACTGATGCTCTAGGTATGGGAAAAAGGTGAGTGGCAGGAGGAAGGTGGGCTTAGGGGCTCGATTTAGGAACACATGGATCCAGGATCAAGGGCAAACAGAGAGGTGAGGTCCTCACTTGGCACTGGTCATTGAAGAAGAGAAAAGAGACCCTCGTGATCTCTCAGGTTTATCCCGAGTTATGGCATATATGGGATGGAATCCTCTGTGGTCAGCTTGGGGTCACCCCTGCTGTCTGCCCCTCCCTGCAGGTGCGACCTTTTCCACCTCTTTCCCTTATAGCTTTTCCAGCATGAGAATGGCCTGGGTTTCTGTAGGAATAAGTGTAAGCAGTGGCCTTTCTGCATCCCAGTGCCCTGTGTTCCAGAAAGAAATGCTGCCCGAAACACATGCAGTTCACTGTCAGAAAATGAAGTCACTTAGACAAGACTGAGCCGAAGTCAGAAGCTGAATCTGCTTTAGGTCAAAGTAGAAGACTCTTGGAGGTAAACCTTGTGCTGTGTGCAGAGCTCTTCTCGACATGCCTGTGTTTAAACAACAGGTTTTGCTTTGTGGAGAGCGATAGGAATGATGTTGCTCAAAGGGTATCTCGGAATACTTTTTTCCTTTAGATGGAAGGGCTCAGCTGGGCAGGCAGCAGGGCTGTGTGAGGAGCAGGCGCTGCTGGAGCAGCCAGCTGGGGGGCTTTGTGTGTGCATAGTGGGGCCAGAGCTCTGGGTGTGCTTGGTGTGTCTGCCTGGCTGGGCCCTCTACTGAATTGTCTGGGAGTTGCAATGCTCAGTTTACTCTCCAAACAGATGTTGGGCGTTTGCTTATTTTTAGCAGTTTACTTTTTTGCTTTAAAATCTGACTCTCTGTTTGTGTGACCCTATTTAGTCACAGCGCCTTCATATGAGTTTGGTGCTGTGACTGTTAGAACAAGAGTATTTTGAGCAGAGGGAAAAGGCTTCTGGGTAGAAAAGGAAACACTTGTTTTTTAATTATTATTTGCTTTTTTTTTTGTTTTAATTGGATGTGACTGAAAATTTAGGAAGTTTGTGTCAGTGTGGGCAAATGGGGAAAGAAAAGAAGGGAGGGAGGGAGGTAAAAAGAAAGGGAAGGAGGACAGGAAGAAGAAAACAGGGGAGGAAGGAAGGAGAGGACAGAGGGAAGGAGGAAGGAAGGGAAGAAAAAAGGGAGGAGGGTAGGGAGGAAGGAAAGAAGAAAGGAACAGAGGAAAGGAGGAAGGAAGGGAGGCAGTGAGGAAGGAAGGAAAGAAAAAGAGGAGTGTAGAAAGCAGGGATAATTTTTAGAAGAAATCACTGAGTAGCTGTCCCATGGAACACAAAGCAGCTTCATGGATATGAGCTAGCCAAGGTAAACCCCCTGCCAGAAAGAGCTGTTGTGATCTTAGTGGATACTTGCTTTGAGGAATAACTGCTCTCACTGTGGTATGTATTGTAACTAAAATTAGGGATGTGATTTATGTTTATCCACTGTTTGTATACGTGTTACTAAAGTAAGGCACAATCTGTCCCTGAACTTCACTCACTCTTGTTCAGTAACATGGCTTAATCTAATGTCTACAATTACAGTGTAGTTACCTGGGGGAGTGGAGAGGAAGTATGAAAAGGAATGGCTAAGATAACTGCTTCTATTTAATTCAGGAAACCTGAAAGAAATTTAGCAGCCAAGGCCTGGTTCCACCAAGGTTTCCTTCAGCATTTGTTTGCATCTCAGTGTCCAGAAACAGGAGCTGGCTGGGGCGGGGAGGCTGCTACCCCAGGACATCTCTGCTGCATTGGAGGTGCCCTGGGAAAGACAGCGTGGCATGACAAGACCTACACTGCTCCTGCTTGTGAAACACAAAGTCATTGGTTATTTAGTTCCTTTTCTGTCATTAGTTTAATGAATGTGGCCACGATGAGAGTATGTTAATGTGAGAGTATGTTAATGCAATGTGGCTTCTTGTGGGGTAGGTTTTGGATGCAGAGGTCATTTACCTTAGAATCACAGAATCGCTAAGGTTGGAAAAGACCCCCAAACTCATCCACTCCAACAGTCAGCCCAACCCCACATTGCCTGCTAAACTATGTCCCAAAGTGCCATATCTACATGATTTTTGAAACCCTCCAGGGATAGAGACTCCACCACTGCCCCAGGCAGCCTCTGCCAGGGCTTCGCCACTGTTTTGGTAAAGGAATTTTTTCTAATTTCCAATCTAAACCTCCCCTGGTGCAACTTGAGGCTATTTAAAGAGCATTAAAGAAGGCTTATGAGAGAGGTGTTTAATTTGTGTTGCTGTTGAGGGCTTTTTCTAATCTGGGTTTTGCTTAAGAAACCTGAAGTTTCATGGAGCCATAAGGGCGCCTTTTACTCTGGTTTGCCTTTAGGAGTAGGACCAGGACACCTCCCATGTGTACCACGGATTCAGTCAGGTGGCTGTTCCTCCTCTCCTCTGCATGGTGGCTGTGTGCAAGAGCTCCTTCCACACCTCCTCAGAGCACCCCGTAGCACCTTTCCTTGTGCAGAACCTCGGCCTCTCTAGTCTGTTTCATGGAATCATAGAATTGTTTGGTTGGAACAGACCTTGGAGATTATCGAGTCCAGCCGTACGTGCCCACTACTAAGCCAAATTGCCGTGCTTGAGAAATCATTACATAGCTGTCATGCTTCTGGGTCCTGTGGGGCTCCACAGAGCAGAGGGGCTTGTAGGAACTAACAAATACAGCAGTGTTACAGCCCTATAATCTTAACATTCATGTAATGAGCTCAGGGATTATTGTGGGTTTAGCATTACAGTATGGAGAGAGCTTCTAAAGTAAGAGAATTTTTAGTCTTGGATTTTAGTTCTTTCTGAAAGACAAGTCACTCAAGTCACGTAATTGAATGTTTGTAATGTATGTGAGGAGAAAGGACTGTGTGAGAGCTGTGAAGCAGACAGAAGTGTTCTATTTATTTTACTAATCTCCTATATAGCTAAAGTTTTTTGGCAGATAATGTTTTGGTCTGTAGGAGCTGCCAAAGCTTTTCAACATTGCTGCATGTGTGGGCATCTGAGAAATGCAGTGAAATAGGGTTTGTACAAAGTAGTAATTTGTGGGAAGTGTGAGAGACAGTATTGGGGAGGGGACAGTGTGCTCCTTAGTTCAGATCCAGCCAAAGTTCATCTTGTAAGGAGGCTTCACTGAAGCTTCATGGGACTTCTGAGATCTGACAGCACGTTTTAAATAATTGTCTTGCAGAACTTCCCAGACTGATAGTGGCAAAGAAGCTGATAACCTCTGTTCTGGGGATGTGCCTTTGGCTGTGGGCCCTGGTGATGGTGTAGAACTACCTGCTCCAGAAACAGAAGGGTTCACGAGGGACGAAAAGAGGTACTGTGCAATGTTATTTCATACGTCGCAGTAAATTTCAATGTCTGCCCATCCTTTACTTAAGAAAACCTAATAGTGTGAAAAAGGCTGAATAACAAGTGTTTTGTCTAAGTTCTGTGAACGCTTTGTTCCTCGAGTTTGAGGCCAAATAGTGGACTATCAAGACCTGCTTACTTCACTATATTTACTGCACAAGACCAGAAGAGGGAGCTTGGACTACACTGGTTATTACTATGCTGATCTTTCCTGCTATTTTTAAATTAATAAGTTTTTAGGGCTTTTTCCAAATATATTCCCCTCTTGAAATTCAGGGTTGGGTTGGTTTGGTTTTTTTCATGAAATTCTGCAAGATCAGGTGTCATTCAGGAGGATTGCCCTACTCGTTCCCCTTCAGATGCTGCCAGGGTCTTCCCCACCCCATGCTACTGATTTGCATTAGAGCTTTCAGTACTGAAGGGAGAATTTCAGCTTGGCATTGCTCTTGCTGAATTGTTTGGTTATCTCAGTTTCACTGAGATAACTCAAAAGTTAAATGTTTCTCTCCTTCAGACTTGCACTGACTGGTGCCGTAGTGTTTGATAGATGGCCTAGGGAATTTTTGCTTGGAAAACCCTCAAGACTTGAGTCCTCCCATCTCAGATATAATCAAGATGAGGCTTGTCGGAGCTGTTGCTGGTGCCTGTCCTGTGGGCAGTTAACCAGGGTGCTGTTGTGGCTCGGCAATAAAGGCATTTTGTTATGACATCTATTAATGGAAAAGGTCAAGGCACAGCTGAGAATATGAAACGGGCAGTCCCTGGAGAACTGTGCTCTCCGCCCAGCAGATACAGTCCATCAGCTTGGGACAAGTATGCTACAAGGCAGGGGGCACCATGGGAAATAAAGCTGTTTTGCTAAAGCTGTGCTCGGAAATGTCAAAAGATGCCGCTGTCAGCAGGAGGATACTCAGAATCGTTAATGGAAACCTACACAATAGATGTGTTCTGCTGTGGAACAGTGAATTAATACCTGTACTATTCAAAAAGCTACCCACAGGGTAATATCTATCTTGTTGTTTAATTATTTGTCCTAAAGTTCTGATTATTTTCATCAGAAACTGGTGTCCTTACCTCTAGCATATGCACTTGCTGTTGTACACTTAGCCCTGTCCTCTGTGTAATGTTCCTCCATAATGCTGTACTGGACCCCCACTTTTTAACCCATGTGTAGTTGGTGGGGAACAGAGGTGTTTAAAGGTCTGTTTTACACCAGCATGCGAGTTCTGCCATCTTGAGAGAACTTTCTGAACACAGTGTAGATACCATGGTTATTCTCTGGAAATAGAGGAACAACCAGGTGAGGTTGGGGGTTAGAAGATACTCACAACAAGATGTCGGCTCTTTCCAGAATTATAGAATAGTGTGGGTTAGGAGGGACTTTAAAGATCATCCAGTTCTAACCCCCTTGTCATGGAGAGGGGCACCTCCCACTAGATCAGGTTGCCCAAGGCCCATCGAACCTGCCTTTGTACACCTCCAGGGATGGGGCAGCAACAACTACCCTGGGCAACCTGTGCTAGTGTCTCACCTCTCCCATGGTGAAGAAATTCCATCTTATGTCTAGCCTAAATCTACCCTTCTCTGGTTTATACCCATTCCCCCTTGTTCTATCACTCCAGGCCTTTGTAAACAGTCCCTCCTCAGCTTTCCTGTAGCCCCTTCAGGTACTGGAAGGTCACTACAGGATCGACTTGGAGCCTTCTCTTCTCCAGGCTGAACAACCCCAACTCTCTCAGCTTGTCCTCGTATGGGAGGTGCTCTAACCCCCTGATTGTCTTTGTATCCTCCTCTGGACCTGTTTCAATACCTCCATCTCATTATGTTGAGGGTTCCAGAAATGGACACAATACTCCAGGTGAGGTCTCACAAGAGAGGAGCAGAGGGGCAGAATCCCCTCCCTTGGTGTGCTGACCACGCTGCCTTTGATGCATCCCAGGACATGGTTGGCTTTCTGGGCTGTGAGCACACATTGCTGGCTTGTGTAGAGCTGCTCATCATTGGAATCATCCAAAATTATTTGAAGTTGATGGATGCCCTGGGCTGAATTTTACATGCTGAGCACTTCAGCATAGTCACACGTGTTTGTTGTTTACAAATCCAGATTGAAACCACCAAAACACATGGTGGATTTTTTTTTTTTAATCTTTTCACCAGAGTTCAGCATCAAAGAGAGGAGAAATAGTTCTAGAACTTCACAAACAGGCAGGGCTGCTGTGCTCACAGATTTTGATTGGCTTGTGGCTCTGAAGTTTCTCTTTGGTGTCGATAATGATGCAGTGTGTTTAATAATGTAAATATCTGTGTGTGCCTAAGAATCTCTTGGATGGGGCTAACAAGAGAGTAATTAACTGATATTAGTAGAACTGCTTAATGCAGAATCCAAAACCAGGCTAGGATGTCAGGAATCAAAATGCATCCTCGTTCTGCCTTAAGAATAGCAGCCTTATCACCCGCAGCCGCTCTTCTCTACAGCTGAAACTGCCTGTTTGTTCTTTTTGTAACGTGAAGGCGGACTTTCACAGGTCTCATTGGAAATTAAGATGCATAGAGAGGTGAGGATTAGACATTTGTGGCACAAAAGATAATTCTTGCATCCTCCTGAAAAGCAAATCTATTAATATACAAATAGTTCCTGGCTGTTATAATGAGCCCCTTATGTAAATACTTCTTTGACCATCTTGCATTTTTATGTAATTCATGTCTATCAAGTCAAATCAGCTATGGAAAAGAATAGCGTGCAAACTGGTATATGTTTCGCTTTGTCGCACTTATGCTTGAATGGCAAGGTGCTACACTGATAACTCAACAGTGCCACTGCACCATGTTCTGCAAAACACATCCTTGAGGCATTTTAGTCTCCTCTGTGATTATGACAGTCACATTATGAACTGTGTCACAGATACTTCATAATCCGAGAGAAGAGCTGAAATGTTGCTAGTGAGCGTAACTTGTCCTTTGTGGAAGCCCTAAGGGTAGAGCTGGAAAGGCTCTGAAGAGCTGATCCATTTCTGTGATTGTCCTGTGAGGAAGAGAGATGGATAGAATCCATTTCATAGAGCAAAAAGCAAATGCTGTCTTTGTGCATGTCCTCACCTGCAGCCTTGCTGTCAGCTTTGCAGGCTACTCTCTGATTTTAAATGGGATGACCAGAGAGGTGGCTTATCCATGTTGTCAGATATTGGGTTGGTTTTCTTTCACGTGCTAGAACATGCTGGAGTTGGATCATTTTGAGAGGCACTAGGTGGATGGAGAGCTTCTGCTAGTCTCTGAACCTCTGACATTAAAAGTTATCTCTGTCTTACACAGTTTTCCTGAAAGGAGCCCAGAGCCAGTTGGAAGCACAGCAACAATTCTCTCTATCCAAAATCCAAGTCTCAGCAGTCTTCACAGAAAGCTCAACTTTCTGTGGTGTTGGTTTCCAGAAGGTGGTTTCACAATGCTTCCCTGGAGGAAGCAAGCTGAGTTATTGGTGCCACAGAGGAAAACAGGAAAGCTCCATGATTTCTGGATTTTATGTGCTTGATCATGTGTCGAAACTAAGTTTACTCCTTTTGCCCACTTTTATAGAGGCCTGGTGTAAATAAAAAATGATTGTATTGCTTTCATTCCTGACCAGGACTGGTAATCCTAGACTGAATTGCCTTTAATCAATCCCATGAAGGGATGAAATGGGATTCAAAGCCACAGGGCTTTTTCCGTTGAGTGAATGTAACCCTTTTGAAAGGGATGTGTCATTCCACTCAGTTTACAAATGCACTGAGTGTGGAAGAGATTGGACACGAAGTGAGGGATGCAAATGCAATATCAAGACCTTCTTGTTTCTAAACCTTGAGATTTGAGGATTTTTTGGTGGCTGCTGGTTTAGGGGGGTTGTGTTGGGTTGGGTTTTTTTGAGGTGTGTTTTATGCACTAGACTGTGGCACACCGCCAGTGTGTCTCCGAACTGCCTGGTGCACAAGCGAAGTGGTATGTTTCTGTAACAGCACCACAATGAAGGTATTGCTATCAAGTTGCTTCACTCTTGGAAACTAAAACCCAAGGATTTTTCTGGAGGCTTTGTGGCTGATATCCCAAAAAGCATTCCCCATCTTCTGAAGCGCAGCATAAAAAATAGATCCCTTCCATGCAATGAACCAGTCTGTAATGAACAGGCGGAATGAGCCACAGCCCTGCACTTTATTTGCTTCCTCCATTCCAGGCTTTTGAAAAAGATTGTGTCTCCCAAGGGATGTGTTCAGAACTGCTCAGCCCCAGGCAGGGAGATGCTTTGTGTTGCTCAATGTCGATCTCTTCAGCTTGTTACTAAGTAATAGCATCAAATCCTGGGATCTTTGCTGTGTTTAAAGGCAAAAATGTTGTGGACTCAAGTGTATTTTCTTGTAGCTGGTGCTGGGGCTGGTATGGTGGGGTCTTCGGAGGAGCGACAGGATCCTGCAGCCCTGTCTGGATGAACCCATGACTGAGGGGCACCTGTGTGTGGTGGGCAGGGTTCCTTGAGACCCCTGTGTTTTGTGCTGGTAGGGGACAGCTTCCATAAAACAGCAGCAATTCTACAAACAGTTTCCAGTAACTGTATTTTTAAAAGGCCAAGTGTGGGGTATTAATGGATGCTTGACAGAAGTGGGGAATTTCACCAGTTTTGTAACCATATCTTGGTTCAGAATTTGGGCCCCTGGGGCATGTTCTGTCAGCATGGCTACGCTCAAAGAGAGCAATTATTTGTGTGTTGTAGAGCTGCTCTCTGTGTGCAGCGATGGACAAAAGGGCGAGGGTAGCCCTCTGTTTGCTTGTTATTTCTGTGCATTTTACAGGTTCCCCCAGGCAATTTATGGTAATTTCCTTACTGCTAGAGCAGGTTCAGCAGCATGAAAATGAGTATGTCAGTACGCTAATTGATTTATCCACAGTGAATTTCAGAATGGCATTAATCATCTTGCGTCAACCCTGGAAAGCTGTGGCAGTAGAGAACTAAGGTGGAGATGGTGCACATGGCTCTGGTTGCACTGTGGCACACACGGACACCGGAGGAACCTGGCACTACCAGGGGAGTGAAGGACTTGCAGGGGATCACCTCCTGTCCTAGAGCAGGCAATGCAGGGGTTAAAACTGTTGAGTGAGGTGTATTTTGTATTTGTCAATAGTCAAAGTTATGACTAAATACAGCCTGTGCTTTTGGGGCACTCTGTCCCTAATAGGAAATCTTTTTAAAATAAAAGCAAAAAGAAACCCCTAAAATATACCAAAAATAGAATCATGGAGTGATTTGGGTAGGAAAGGACCTCAAAGCCCATTCTGTTCCACCCCTGTCATGGGCAGGGACACCTCTCACTGGGTCAGGTTGCTCAAAGCCCCATCCCACCTGGCCTTGAACACATCCAGGAATGGGGCAGCCACCACTGCTGTGGGCAACCTACTTCATAGAATCATAGAATGTTTTGAGTTAGAAGAGAACCTAAAGATCAATCTAATTCCACCCCCCTGCCATTGGCAGGTACCATGTGGATCTTGTCAGCTGAGAACAGGAGCATAAAAGCCCTTAGAAACATCATTTCTCTCTTAGCATTATGTGGTTCCTTTCCTAAAAGGCCTCTCTCCAGCTGTCTTGGGGATCTTCCACCTCGGGATATTTAAAGCCATGGAAGCAAGACAAGATCCCGTAGTTGGTGGTGGTGGTTTTGCAACTCTGGTGAATGGAAATGTCAGCAGAGCCTTGTGCATTTAGCTCATGGACGTGATATGCAGAGGTGCGTTCAGCAGTAGAACAAATGCCATCCTTGGCTGTGCTTATGCTGATGGTCCCAGGTCAAAGACTGGTCCGAAAGGTTGGGAGAAATGGGTTTGAAGTTTTGTTTGCTGACCCAGTGAATTCAGGCCTGGTTCATACAAAACTGAAGTGTTTGTACCTCAGCAGGAGGAGGAAGCAAAGGAGGATATGATGGGCCAGAAGCTGCATTAGATGGTGTAGAATGAAGGGCGTTCCACAGGGGTTTGGCTGCCTTTGAGCTGCAACGTAGATCTCTGTAGATGAGCAGATGTCCAAAACCCATCCCCTGGAGGAGTCCCTGCACAACCACCATGCTGGGTGTGCTCACCTCCTGGAAATCTCTCCTCCTTGTTTGTGTGGCTGCTCAGTTTCATAAAATGCTTTTGTACGTGGAATCTTCTGGGGTGTTGAGTTCTCACGTTCCTGACCGTAATTCACTGCTGAGCTCTGAAAGGCTGCAGCCCCTGGCATCCTGAATAGCACCGTGCAGAGGCCCCTTTTGTTATCTCTGCAGTGGGTTTCCCATGCGGGAGATTTCAATAACTAAGCAGGCATCTTGCTTATTCATAACTTTTAATGCCGTTAATCGCACTTGCAATTTAGATTAAGCAGTGACCTTAGCAACCAGACAGCGATCAAGGGGGTGGGGGAACTGATTTTTGGTTTTAATTTTTTTTTTAAGCAACCCACCCTAGCGTTTGTTTCCCATGAGGTGCAGTGCCCAGCCTGGGTGCATCATCACACTCTGTTTTGCTTAGCCTTGTCAGATGGAAATACTCTGTCAGTGTGCTCAGCCCTCAAATTCTGGACAGTGGGAGTTTTCATGAACTGACAATGTATCGATGCAAATAAAGCACTAGCACCGTGTTAATCTCGATAAATGTGGAGCAGACAATGTGTTTATGAAAGTATTTAATCTGCAAGAGTGAGTTAAATCTCCCAAGCTTTGCACCTCCTATCTCCTCGTGTTATTTTGCAGTGTGTTATTTGATATCACAGTAACACAGATAGGGCCGTGTTGTGCCAGGGATTGTACAGGGGCAATGGAATTAATTGAAATTGAAAAACACCCCACTGATTTGACACTGTGATTATTTTCTTCTCAGATTTCATTTGCATTCTCCAGTCATGAACCAGCACCCCACTCTAAACTCATCAAAAAAAGAAAAGAAAAAGCTACAACAAACCCAAACCCCCCAAGCCTGCAGTTTCAATCTGCAGGTCTGTCATTCTTACTTTAGGGCTGAATTTCTTATTTATCTGCACTGAGGTGGGAATAGATTAGGGATAACTGGGTCTTTGAAGGATGGTGGTGAATGTGCCTTTAAATTGCTAATTATAGACTGTAATCATATTGTAATTACACTGTGGACATGAACTGCACTAAATCCCTATTTATTAGGCACTACTACAGTGTAGGGGTTGCAGTTGTTATGCTTTACTGGTTTTTGCCAGTACACCAAAATACGATTCATTTATTGCATGTTTCGGGTACCTTTTCATCCTTACTCTTTCATTTGTAGCAAGAAGTTGACCCATAAACCCAAGGGAAGAGAAAGAAATCAATCTGGTTTTCTTCCATCCAAAAGGAAGAAGTTGTTCCTCTCTTCGACAATTAGCTTGGCTCTTCGGGAGGTGGTGTTTGCTGAGGTTCTCTCTGGGACAGCATCTCTCAAAATAAACCAGCCTGATCCAGTGGGACATGTCCCACTCCATGGCAGGGGGGCTGGAGTTAGATGATCTTTAAGATCCCTTCGACCTCAAACCATTCTATGATTCTAAGAAAATAATTAAGATTTTAGTGCCAAATAGTCTGTTGACAGGCAAGGCTGTTTGTTGAAGCAAAGCAGAATTAGAATCACACCTCTGGAGAGAGGGAGATGGAAAGGTTTCAGGTGGTGCTAGGTTTTGCTAATGTCCCTGTCCCACAGGAGTGCAGGTGGAGAGCTGGATCATGGAATGACCTGGCTGGAAAAACAAATAGGAGTTCAGTGTGGTCTCACAAAGATTCCTGCTGGCACATCCCTGGGCACAAGGTAAGAGTAGAGTTAACTGGATGAAGAACAGAAGGGAAGGGCAGCACATGCCTTACAGCTTTCACTGGCAGCTTCAGCAGCTCAGTGCTTGAAGAGGTCTGTTAGCTGAACTCTCCTCAAGGCAAGTGGGAATTGTAAAACAGACCCTTTCTTGGCCACTTTGGAGTGGGAGGTAAGGCTAAGGAATGAAAAAAACTGTCAGCAGGAGTGAGAGAGACCACTTTGGAGAATAAAGAAAAAAAAAGAGAGAGAGAGAGAGAGAGAGATCGATCCTGAGTGTCCTAGGACTGAAAAAAAATGTGTGGCAAGAACCTGGTGAGCTCAGGGGTATGAATAGCATATCTAGAGCTGCGTATTTTTGTGCAGTCTATAATGGACAATACTTGGATTCCTTAGAAGTCTGTACAGTCTTCAGAAATATGAACTCCAAATCTTGGGTGCCCACATGGTTTGAAATGGTCTGCTTGACCTTCTCTGTAACCCAAGGATAACACTGGTCCTGGGAGACCTGGATTTCTGGGAAGGACTTGGCAGCTGGAGCCTGTATACATCAGCCAAGGCCAAGGAGGGCTGGTGCTCCTCCAAGGGTTTTGGAGGAGAGGACTCTCCAGCCTTGGGTGGCCTAACAAGGCTGTCACCACTGCACTTCAAAGCATGTCAGTGCTTTTATGTGCTAATGTGTTCTCCAAGCAGCAGCCAGCCTCCCAGAGGCACTGGTGTTGCTGCAACTCTGTCCATACAGAACAGTGTTGAATTTTTTGAGCAGTTTGTGGTCCTTCTAGTGCTTTAAGAAAGATATTGCTGTGTTTCTTATTAGTCTGATGTTTTTGATACCCTAGTTGTGAGCCCTTTGATGCCGGGTATCCTACAAATAAAAGGAGTCCTTGGGGTGCAAACCTCTTTCCAGGCTGCATCCAAGGCTTTGGGCTCCAAAGGCAATGTGTTCTAAGTGTTATATCGGAGGGGATGTATTTTTAAAGCATAATCTATCCTTTTTCTCCAACATCTCCTGTGTGTGCATTGTTTTTTTGTAGACAGTGCTGTGGCAGCAGCCTTCAGGATACCAGCGGGACCCCTTTCTGTAACTGGGATGTTTGGCTCTGCTCTATCGATGCAGTTTGCTTTATATGGTGCTAATTTCTGCACATCTAGGAGAGGGATCAATGTGCAAGGGAGGGGTTTCTTCCAGTGGGCTCTGGTGTTTCTGTGTGTCCATGTAGTCGTGTTTATAACCAGCATAAATGCCTGGCATGACAGGCAGTGAAGCCAAGAGCATAGGAGCAGCCCATAAATTCCAGTCTCTCATAAACCCTCTCCCAGCCCTGCCCAGCACTGCTTTTTGATAGAAGCCAAGAATCTCAAACTGGGTGCAAGTGACCCGAGGTGCTGGATTTATATATAAACATGAAATGTAGTGAGACCAAATATTTATGAGCCTTGGACAGTGTTTTAAACAACTGAGCAACAGACATCAAGTTTCAATAAAACATTGCTTTAGTATAGACCAAATTATGACTTTTGCTTAAATGGATGATATGTGCAGGAGGACAAAATGATGCATTTTAAAAGATGGTACTGAATACTTAACCAGTCCTGTTCAGCAGTGGGATCTCATTATGTTATTATGTGGCTGTTCATCCCTAGGCTGAAGTGCCCAGGGCATCTTTAAGTCCTTCAAAGCCACAGTGGGGGTTGTTTAAATTGTTTTGAGCTACATTTGTGTGTTTTTCAGGTTCCAGAGAAGTTCTTACAAAATGTACTTAAAGTGTCAACAAAATTTTTATCTTTTTAAAAGCCAGCACTTAATTGAGTGCTAAGTTGATGCTTCTTGGAGGCCCAGAGTGTGGATTGGGGCCAGGCAGGAGAGGGAGAGCTCCCTTGTCATCCCAGGGATTTCATGCCAGGCGGTGGGGTGGCTGCAGGGGAAGCTTGGGAACAGGGTCTGTGCTTTTGCTCCCCAGAGAAATCAAAGGCCAGAGCCAGCTTTGCAAGCTCGCTGCTGCAGCTACACAGTGCTCATTTCCATGTCCACTTTCTCTGAAGCACAAGAAGCGAAACGAGTGGTGTGATCCTCTGAGCATCTAGAGCAGTTTAAGGAGTATGTGGGGTCAGGTGAATGGAGCACCGAGCAAAATAGCAGGTCCTCTCCAGACCTCAACCTGGGGTTGGTCCACAGGCAGGTTTGTGATGTAATAGGTTTTTATGGCCTGATCAGAAGTAAATTGAGCCTGGCTTCTCGCACAACGCTGGCCAGACTGCAGTATATTATTGTCACACTTAAAGACCTCAGACAACAAACACTTCCAAGGCCCAGTGTTAGTTACAGCACATCTTTCTTTGAAAGGCCATCAGACTCTGAAGTTTTATAATGATTAAATGTGTTCATAGAATCACAGAACAGTTAGGGTTGGAAGGGACCTTAAGGATCGTCTAGTTCCAACCCCCCTGCCATGAGCAGGAACATCCCACAGATCAGGCTGCCCAAGCCCCATCCAACCTGACCTTGAACACTTCCAGAGAAGGGGCAGCCACCACTCCCCTTGACAACCTGTTCCAGTGCCTCACCACTCTCATGGTGAAGAAATTCTTCCTAATGTCTAATCTAGATCTGCCCCTCTCCAGTTTATACCTGTTCCCCAGTGTGTTGCCTGCCCATGTGCTAGCTGTACTCAGCACCTAAATCAAATTTGATTTTGTCTTATTTTCTCTCGTGGAATATTGGTGTAGTACTGGATCAAAGCCACCACTGCTTTTGAGCATGTAATGTCTCTTTGGGCAACTGTCATTGGGTGTGACGGATTGAAATCCCGTATTTTCAGTGCGAAACATTTCCCTAAGGCTCCACGCAGCTGGCCAGTCAATGAGGTATTGAAAGTATAGTAGGAGCACATACATCAGGATCTCACTAGCATTGCAACTCATGTTCTTGTTTCACCTGCACTCCAGTTCCCATTTCTTTAGAGGGGCTTCTTGGAGAAGAGTTAAATCTCATCTCCTTAAAATGCAGGAGTGGCTTCGAGGTGGTGAGCTTTCCTCACGGTGAATCTCTGAGCTGGGCACATAAATGAGGATGAGAAGGAGGGGAAAAGGAGGCAATACCTTGCCCGTGTCACCCCTCGTGATAGACCAGAGGCCCTGCTGAGCTGAGCTGAAGCCCTCTATCTTGCAGGCTGTCAGTGAATGCATCAGCCAAGACCCACAATTTCTAGTGGGACTCGAGTGTCTGATGATGGAAGTGTTGGGGAACAGCATAAAAACTTACAGTACTATGTAATTCCTTAAAGGACAATGGTGCTTCAGAACAGCATTCAATCTGAGCCTTTTTTTAATGGGCCTTTGTTTATTTAATAGACGTACGCGTGAAACTTGGGGGAGTTGATACAATCATTTTAAGTAAATTCTTTACATTTGTTAGGAAGACGTGCCAATATTCCTGTTTTTCCCATCAACAGGACAAACAGTGCCTGGGTTCTCTATCTTGCTTTCCAGATACCTGCTGGGGCTGTCCTTCTCTCAATATGACATTCATCTTTCAAAAGGAATGTTTTTCTCAGTGCTTTCCTTTTTTCTTTAACAAATGCAATCCCGTAAGGAGTTCTTGCAACATTCAGAAGACCAGTCCTCTATAGTTCACTGTAGCTATCACATCCAAAACTGAAGCTGAGCTGTAACCTCAACCTAATAGGGTCTCTGAATGCAGCCGTGTAATTTTAGTCTGCTGACTGGAATCATTCACTTCATAGAATCATAGAATCACCAGATTGGAAGAGACCAACTGGATCATCGAGTCCAACCATTCCTGCATTGGATGGAAATACTGGAGTTAGTAACCATTGTAAATGCACTGCCAGAGTATATATGGGCTTTTGTTTTGTACTCTTTCTTCACATCCTGTGTTTTACTTGCTTGGGAATGCTCCTGACAAATGCATACCTGAAGGCAATGGAGCTGGGGAAGGGGCTGGACAACAGGGGTTCTGGGAGTGGCTGAAGGCCCTGGGGCTGTTCAGCCTGTAGAAGAGGAGGCTGAGGGGAGACCTCATGAAAGGAGGTTGTGGTGGGGTGGATGCTGGGCTCTTCTTCCAAGTGACAAGTGATGGGACAAGAGGAAATGGCCTCAAGTTGCACCAGGGGAAGTTAGATGGGATATTGGGAAGTGTTCCTTCACTGAAAGGGCTATTGAGCACTGGCAGAGGCTGCCTGGTGTGGTGGTAGAGTCCCCATCCCCAGAGGTGTTTAAGAGATGTGAAGGTGTGGTGCTTAGGGACCTGACTTAGCAGTTGTTAAGCNATCATTCACTTCATAGAATCATAGAATCACCAGATTGGAAGAGACCAACTGGATCATCGAGTCCAACCATTCCTGCATTGGATGGAAATACTGGAGTTAGTAACCATTGTAAATGCACTGCCAGAGTATATATGGGCTTTTGTTTTGTACTCTTTCTTCACATCCTGTGTTTTACTTGCTTGGGAATGCTCCTGACAAATGCATACCTGAAGGCAATGGAGCTGGGGAAGGGGCTGGACAACAGGGGTTCTGGGAGTGGCTGAAGGCCCTGGGGCTGTTCAGCCTGTAGAAGAGGAGGCTGAGGGGAGACCTCATGAAAGGAGGTTGTGGTGGGGTGGATGCTGGGCTCTTCTTCCAAGTGACAAGTGATGGGACAAGAGGAAATGGCCTCAAGTTGCACCAGGGGAAGTTAGATGGGATATTGGGAAGTGTTCCTTCACTGAAAGGGCTATTGAGCACTGGCAGAGGCTGCCTGGTGTGGTGGTAGAGTCCCCATCCCCAGAGGTGTTTAAGAGATGTGAAGGTGTGGTGCTTAGGGACCTGACTTAGCAGTTGTTAAGCTTATGGTTGGACTTGATAATCTTAAAGGTCTTTTCCAACCTTGGTGATTTTGTGAGTCTGTGACATTATGTTAAAGTTTTGCACACTAACTTGTGCATTTATTTGGCTCTGCTGATTTGCTGTCATTAACAAAGTTGTCCAATTCGTGGCATTTCATGCTGCCCTGCTAAATGACCAGTGAAGTAATAACTGCTGCAAGAGTAATTGCCCAAGGCAGCCTGTATTTTCCAGCACAGTAGAGGTGTCCTGTATTTTCAGCACTTACTCTGGGAGCTGTGGAGTTGTGATGGTGCCCAGGACAAGTCTGATTCCTCATCTCTTGTCCAATGACGGCTGGAAATGGTGGCTTGGTCAGGTTGGGCTGCCCTAGTAGTGAGAACCTTCTCCTGGAAATCCAGAAGGTGTAGTGAGCTGCCACCACCTTGACAAGGGAGTCTCAGGACTGGGCTTCATTGTGGAGCCTGGGGGTTAACCAGGCATCCAGCTGGGCACCAGGAGTCCTGAGCTCTGCCTCTGATTGAGGCAGTGCCACTGCTTCTCTGGGGGACTTTAGAGGAGCTTTGAGCTATAAGACACTAGAAATTAGAGTTTAGCTTTTAGAAGAGATGAAACAGCCCCAAAATTGTAACTTCCTTGAAAGTTTGTGGCCAAAGTCCTGACTCACTGGCTTTCCCCCTTTGTGTAAAAAATGGAGGAAAAGGCATATTTATTTTGATGCTGTTCATGAAACAGAATTCAATTTTAAGCAGTCTCGGGAAATGAAACATGCTTGGTGTTCACTGAGCATCTTTGTTTCTTGTTATCCCAAGAACAATTTACTCTTGATGCACCTAGAGAGGCAGAACTTTACACGTGCATACAGCAACTCCTGATTTTGTAAAGTAGGGAAAGCAGGGAAAAAACCCTCAGAAGCTGCTTAAGATATGAGCCTAGTGAGGTCTCCTCTGAAATATGAAAGCCATGCTTGAAAGCCAATTTGTTTTAATATTCCTGTTAAATTTATCTGATATGACCTCTCTGCTCTGCCATATATCCAGAACTGTTACATAGCTTCAAGCCATTTGTGTCTCTGGAGTTTAACTCCTAGTGCAGATGGTAATGAACTGGTTTTTCTTTTTCTCCTTTTGTAATGCAAAACATAACTTCTATGTGGAACATCTGTTATTTTGCTGAAGACACTGATGTAGAGAGTGCTGGTGCCCAGCCCTTTTGGCTTGTGATGCGTGTGAACTCCCAGTACCCTGGTACCTCAGCAATGGCGAAAGGATAAACGTAGTTGTTGGGTCTGTTTGCTTGGGCTTGTGCTTTCTAGGCTCCCAGATCCTCGCTGCTAATCACATCAGCGTTAAATGAGGAGCATCCCCATGACTCTTCACCTCCTCGTGCATCACAGGCGACCATGTAGGCAGAAGTAAAATGGTTAAGTGCACCGATGGATGGAGCTTCACTGGGCAGGGTCCGCTCCCACATTGGCTTGTTTACCTTGGCTGCTTATGATATTCTCCCTGTGTTCCTCATGGAAGATTCCATTTTTGCAAGAGGGATGAGCTCATTTGTTTAAATGAAGAAAAGAAAAGCAGGCTTTCTGCTTATTAATCCTTTCTGCAATCATCCCGACGAGCACAACTTGCCTGTTATGTGGAGGAAATGTATGCAGGACATGCAGTGCACACGTGCATTTGCATTTCAAATCAGCTGAGTCAACACAATGTAGTGGTCCTGCCTGTAAGTCCTTAGGGAGCCACAGTAGCTGACAATGTGTGCTTAAAGGGAGGGTCTGCTTTTCTTCTTCTCCTTTTTTTTCCCCCTTTTTGTTTTTTTTTGAAGCTGTTCCCAATAGCCAATAGTCTGGTCTCGGAGGCGCTTGCACTGGAGCTGCGTGGACCACTGATGTTCAGCAGATGATTAGCCTGTCACAGTGGCTGGGGTTTGATTTTATTTTATAAATAGTGTTCCTCTGGATAAAAAAAAAAAAAGAAAAAAAGAATAGCTGGCACCAGTTCAGAGAAGAGGAGCTGCTGCCGGAGTGTTGCTGCCCGTGCTGCCACTGATGCAAGCAGCTGTTTCCATCTGCACTGCAGCATCGCAGGCTCCGCACAGCCAGCGCGGCCGCGGCTCCTTGCTGGAGGGATTACAGAGGGAGCTGGCCTTGCTCACTCACCTCGCTCATCTACCCTCAACCCAAGGGCGCGCTGAGGATGGGAGGCTCGCAGTCCCTGCAGCAGGCGCAGACAGGTAGCCTGCACCGGGAGCCGTCAGAGGCCATGTAAGTGTGCGTTCCCTTTGCTCTGTCCTCTGTACCGCAGCCTTTCCTCACTTAACCTGTACGATGCGTGAAGGCGCTGACTTCTGTGTCTGGGGCCTTTGTTTCATTCTAATTGCATTCAGCTACACTTAAGGTTTTCCTGAATACTGGGAGTTCTATTTTATAACACTTTCCTGGTATGAATGCACCTCGCTTGGGCCGACCACTTTGGTTCATTTGTGCTGAGCAATAGCTGTATTCCATATGTTTTGTCTCTTTATGCTTTGGATGCATCATCAATCAAACACAGCGACGGTTTCTCGTGAACAAAAAATCACCCCTTCCCCCCTCCCAAACCCACCGCCTCTGTGTTTGTTGTTTCAAAGGCACAGTGTGGAGCTGCATTGCACTGTTTTTTTCAGAGCTGCTTTTTGATTTTCTCAAGATAGATACCATTTTTCAGGTCACATCACCCTTGCTGGCATCCATCCCTGCCATGGCATTATGTCCTCTGATGAATCATAAGCAAGGGGTCCTTAGATTTGATCTCGCTGAAGGCCAGCTCTGAAAGATCCACTGGGAGGAGGGAGGAAAAAGCAAACAATCAATGGTTATTCAGGACAAGTTATCACTTTTTCAGATGGCTGAATCATATATGGGAGTGCACACGTATCTATGTGCATGCAGAAATAGCAGAGTCATTTCCCATTTGTAAATGGGATTTTGTCATTTATTGATTGAGGATTTATTGGTTTCCTTAGCTAATGGCCTTTTCTCCCTAACCCTCCACCCCAAACGACTCAGCTGGTGTGCTGGAGCATGGACCTTCCTTTTGAATGGATGTTGGAAGAATTGCCTTGTCTCTTATTGTTGTTTCAGTTACATAAATCACATATCTCTAATGTGTCTGAGCACTGATTTTGTTTCTAATCGTGTACTTTGGGAAGGTTTAGGTATTTGCCCATCAGGGCTGGTCTATAAACTGGTCTCATATAGGTCTCTTAAGTTGTTTTTATTGTAATACCTGCTTACTGAGGTAGATCTGATTATCATTGAAGCATCATTTGTGTGTTTGAGATAAGGGCTTCAGAGTCACTGGGGAATGACAGAGCAGTCACTGATAGTTTTGCATCTGTAACAGGTCTTATGAGCAGGCACATGGTCCCTATTGTCGTGTTCCAGTGCATCAGCAGATAGATCTGCTTGACAGCGTCTTGTATTTGTGAGGTTCAGGCCTACCAGCACTTCTGCATCCTTTGTTCCTTTGCTGTGGAGCTTCACCAACTAAACTGTTTTTCTGTACGGTTCTATCTCATACAGTACTGACATTCATCATACAGCATCTGTTTCAACAATATGCTGAAATAAACCGATGCCTCATTATCTTTAAAGTGCTGTAAATTACATATTCATCTACAGAAACTGGGGTTGATTTTTCACAGTGATCCAAAGACTAGGCAGTCAGAGACAGGTACCTAAAGCTGGGTTCAGTGGGTGTTATTGATGATTTTCCCAGCCCTGTAAGAATCCATTCTGCGGAGGAACATGTTGGTCAAAGTATACATACATATATGTATGTATGTATTTTGGGGGCATATCAGTAAATTATGTTGTCATCATTTTAGTGACTCCTTTTAAATATAAATATGCTCATCTTTGCGGTTCATCATTCCTGAGGGCTTTCGAGATGAAGTTTTAAGGCCTAAGGTGATCAACAGATGCACTTTTAGCACAGGCGTCATTTGGTAACTGTTGATGTCCTTGGGAAGAGCTTGGGAGAGAGATTACTAATCATATATCGTATGAATCACTAGAAGATTGTGCTATTTTCCCTACTCCAACTAAACACTCTTGAAAATGAGATAAGAATGGATATGTTTCTTTATCCTTGAGGAAGCACACACCAGTTTTCTGAAAACAAGAGCATCCTCATAGGATGTGATGGTAATCGGTTCAGGTCTGAGGTTTTCACTTTAATCACTATAACTTTTACCAACACTTTTAAAATGAGGTTACATTTAACTTACTTTGCACACACAAGCAAATTCCTTAATGGCAGCGATAGTTCAGAGGCAAGACATCTGGCCATGTCCCAGGCGAGTTGGGCAAGTGCCCATGCTGTTACAGGATCCCTGAAGTCTTCGTTTGAGCCATCAGCAGCCACCTAATGGAGAGAGCTTCTTAAAGGAGGGGAAGCAGGCTTGGAGCTGGCTGCCCTGAGTTTGTTAGATTAGTGGGATGTAAATCGGAAATCATTAGTGGAACAGGTTTATGTTAACATCAAAATACAGGGATAAACAAATTCCTTAAATAGCTGCTGGTTTGGGAGGCCCTTCAAAGCATCCTATGATGGACTTCTTTGCTAAACAGTAGGGAAAATCATAGAAAGAAATTGGTGGTAGAATTGATGCTGGAAAGGGGTCTAGGTTAAGATTTTAGGGTGTATCCATTATGAAATATGCTCTTTGTATGTGTATGTCAAATTCCCAATTTTAACATACATTCATTCCAGCCAGGATAACAGTATTTGTAATAAACCCAGTATTGATAGTGACAGCCTGAGGTATTCTGTTGTTTGCTGGGGGTTGTCAGTGACCCAGTCACTGGCAGGAGACAATTGTCCTTTTATTTAAAACAAAAAAAAAAGTCAGTTTTGAATGATGAGAAAGGGAAAGCCCAAGGGAAGCCCGTGACAATGAAAGTTAACTGCAGATAAAAGTGTTGTTGTTCAGACCTCAGTACTGACATGATAAGCACTGTCATGTGCTGAGCAAATCACAGCAGGCACCCTGATGGGCACGGATCGAGCAAACCAAGGGCACGTTTCCATCAGATAACAGGAGAGGACTCGGTTGAAATGAGAGCAAATGATAGGATGATGATGTTTATTGTGTGTGACTTTGTTCAGATGTGTGCGTGCTTACATTAGTGTGCTCATGAGGGTCTCCTGCGTGTATTGTTTGTGCTATATTTAGAGGCCAGTTTGGTCCTGATGGGGATGTGAACAGGATTCAGCTTGCTTTCTCCTATACATTGGTGATTTTCTTAATAGTAATATATTTCTATCTCTTGGCAGTACCTTATAAGCAATGTAAAACTGGGAATGGTGGCAGGTTTTTATGTGTTGGTCGCTCTTAGCCAGTCATCATCTGAGTAACTGTTTTTTATCCAATGGAACAGATTCCTTTCTCTGAGCATGAACCACACCTTCCTTTTGTGGAGCTTTGTAGTTGCTGTCCTTGCAGCAACTGGACAGGATTTACGTTCAGTACTCATTGCTTGATCTGCAGAAGGGCTCATGATGTGTTATTTCCTCCCATCAGGAGCTCCACATGCTGTGTCTCTAACATTTTCATTCCTCGCCAGTCCAAGAGGAAAATGACTGAAGAGCGAGCCAGCTCCCACTGAAGCTGATGGTGAAATGCCCACTGACTCCAGTGGGAGCTGGGTCATGCTCCAAGAAAGAAATTGAATGTTACTGATCCTTGGTAGCAGGCCAAGATCTTAGTGCTCCTGTGGTTTGTTCTTCAGTATTTGTTGTTCTACGTGGTCCCTTCATTTGTTTGGTGGTGGCTGGAAGGCTCAGAAGAATTTAAACTAGATTGACTCAGTCTTGTGCATCAGAGATGGGAGCAGCTGCTCTGCATGTATGAGTGGATGTGCACGTGGAGATAGAAAAATTACCCCTGCATACCAGCTGAAACACATCCTTTACTCACTAGAACACTTTTTGTTCATTTATGACCCAAGCTTAAAACAAGCCGATGCATAGTTGTTAAAAATCTGAAAGAAATTAGTCTGATGAAGTATTTGCACAATCTTATATCCTCATAATAGGAAAATCATCTTAATGAATGTATACGTGGAAAAGTGGGAGATAGATGTATATTGTTTTTAAAAGACTTTGGGTCTTGAGGGTAGAAGACTTCTTTTCTAGAGTTGGTATTTAGTCTGAGGTCATCCCCTGACAGGTAGTTCTGCCTGTTGTCAGCGTTCTGCATAGATTTGTTTTCTTCTGCCTCTTACTGACAGCCATCAGTGAGCATCCCCATCAATGAGGAGTGCATGCTCTGTCTGCAAGATTTATCTACAAAATAGCATGAATTGCTGGAAGGCGCAGGGACGTTTTTACTTAAGAGAAAATGGACCAGAAGTAACAATCACATTCTTCTGTCAGGCTCCCCTGTCTTTTATTCCATCCTCCCTTATTTGAGTCCAAAGGATCTCAGCTCTGAAGTCAATGACAGCGCTTCCTTTGAGAGGCTGTTATATCAACTGCTACATCTGTCACCAGAAGTAGGCAGGTCACGTTTAGACTTGAAAACAGAGTAAAAAGACCCCAGAATCACTTGCTTTTCTATTAGTGAGGCACACCACACATCTGGCAAATATGTGTATATTATAAAGCTCTCTACAGTGAATAGTGTGCCCTCTGCCATGCATAATGGAATGCCTGTCATCTATTATGTATTAAGACATACGGGCAAATTGGAGAGTACAAACTGATGCGAGGTAGTGAAAACATGAATGAAAAGGCATTCCTGCACATGCCTTGTGGCTGTTGCTTACGGTCACAGCTGTTCCCCTCTCTGCTTTTGCTTTTTGATTTGCTTGACCCAACAGCCAAAGGAACTGCTTGTTAAATTTGAATCAAAGATGCTCTTTGGTCCCGTGTGTTTGAAAAGGTAATGGTCTGGGGTATTTTAATGTTTCTACAGTGTGATAACAGTACATGGAGAAGTGGTTCTTTCTATTATAAACACACTTCCTTTGTTTTCAGACCTTAGATATATGGAGATCTTTTGTATTTACTCATGTCTTAGTGTTTCCTTACCCACCTCTGATGCTTTGTAAGGACTGAGCTGTGTAACCAGTTCCTTCTTTAACCCAGGTAAACAGTCTTTTCTGGGGCAAAAGGCAGGGGTTTAATTATAACTAGAATGTTGATGCATCTTGTGTTTTCGTTGAAAAACTGGACATGTTTGCTGTAAGAAACAAACAAAACAACAAACATCTTTTATTGTGGAAAAAGGTCTAAGAAAAAAAGCTGTCCTTTTCCTTCAGATGCTCAAATGCTATGAAGCAACCCTCCAAATGGAGGAGCAGGCTGTGGCTGTCTTATCTTGCACTCCCATTAGCACCAGAGAGCCATTTTAATGTGGAAAATAATTAAATTAGTTACCTTTTTCCTCCGAAGTCTGAGCTTTTAAAGGTCCCTTAAGACATGCTTTGGCCAGAGAGCCTTCATTGATGGTGATACCAGACCAGATAGTGAGATCCCTTATCAGCTCCAGAACCCAAAGTGAAGTTGGCAATGTACACTGTCCATACATACAGCACGAGAACTGAATTTGGTTTGAGCAGTTGTAGATATCTGAGGACAACTGTAGAGCTCTCTCGATTTTGTGTGTTGTGTCCCAACAGTCCTGTTTGCTAGAGTTCCTCTCCCTCTGCGGCGGAGATGAACCAGTGCTTGAGAAGCCTCTTGCTTCCCAGATGAAGAACTGGGGCCATTTCACACAGAATCACACAGAATCACCGGGTTGGAAGAGACCCACTGGATCATCGAGTCCAACCACTCCCACAAATCACTAAACCATGTCCCTCAGGACCTCGTCTACTCGTAACTTAAACACCTCCAGGGAAGGTGAATCAACCACCTCCCTGGACAGCATATTCCAGTGCTTAATGACCCTTTCCGTAAAAAACTCCCTCCTAATCTCTAACCTAAACCTCCCCTGGTGGAGCTTGAGGCCATTCCCCCTTGTCCTGTCCCCTGACACCTGGGAGAAGAGGCCAGCTCCCTCCTCTCTACAACCTCCCTTCAGGTATTTGTAGAGAGCAATGAGGTCTCCCCTCAGCCTCCTCTTCTCCAGGCTAAACAGCCCCAGCTCTCTCAGCCGCTCCTCATAAGGCCTGTTCTCGAGCCCCTTCACCAGTTTCGTTGCTCTTCTCTGGACACTCTCCAGAGCGTCAACATCCTTCTTGTGCTGAGGGGCCCAGAACTGCACACAGTATTCAAGGAGCGGTCTCACCAGTGCCGAGTACAGAGGGAGAATAACCTCCCTGGACCTGCTGGTCACACCGTTTCTGATACAAGCCAGGATGCCATTGGCCTTCTTGGCCACCTGGGCACACTGCTGGCTCATGTTCAGCCGGCTGTCGACCAAAAATAATGATCCTTCCGCAGGTATTTGTATTGTTGGGATGAAAAGCAAACTTTGCGAAAATACGAATCTTTCAATTTCTTTTATTTTGATTTAGCAGAATTATGTTCAAACTATTAAGATTTTTTATTCCTAAACAAAAGCACCTCGTTTCTATAGGCAAGCATGGACCAGCCTGTCCCTGCCTCCTAATAGCAGTTAGAGTCAAAGAAGCTTCTGCTTTTGACTTTTCATTTTCCTTCAGCACAGAACCCTACGTGTTTTGGTTTCATCTCATTAAAAACAATTCATTACTCTCATTAGGAAAGAGTTCATTGTTGTGCTGAGAAAAGGGTTTGGTGCTAAAGGAGGGGGAGGATGAGCAAGGGACCTGAATGCCTTTGTTTAACTTCTCCAGCGCAGGACTGCTCCCATCCAAAGCAGAAGCCTGGAAGGGAAGGTTTCCTGTGTTGTTCCTCACCTCACAAGGCTGTGGACAGGACAGCTGGGTGCCAGCTGCTGAGGTGCCAGTGCAAATCGGGGATGGCTTTTCCAGCCTGCTGCTGTGCTGAGTCAGCAATTCCCTCAGCTGGGCTTTCACGCAGCAGGGACCTCAAGGGACACTTTCAATGTGCGAGAGCTGGAGCAGCAACGAGCGTGACCACGGGAGAGGGAGAGCTACAGCTCAGCTCAAGTCAATGAGAACCTTCCTGGAGCTGCATGGGGCTGGGATGGCAGCAGAAGGATCGCACTCTCCCTGGAGTTGGGAGTTGATGCTGTTGTAGCCTGTTGAGAGATGTTGTTAGGAGGCTGAGATTTTTTTTTATCCACTGCTCCCATTGCTTCCTGCCTGTGTTTCTCTCTGTGTAGGTACTCCATGGGCTGAAGTGGAGGAATAAGGATTAGTGAGGGTCTGCATGAAGCTCTGCCAGGCTCTATGGAGGCTGTGCAGGGTGACATAAGGCAGGATGTGGAGCAGAATGGGCACAGAGGGACTCTCCTCCCCTCTCTCCCTTTCAGCAAAGGGATTCCCTGCCTCCCTTCTCCACCCTTCATGCAGTCCTTATTTCCTCTCTGAAAGGAAGAACCATAAGCACTACAGCAACACAGTCTGATTTCCACATCTCACCATTTTCATGGATCTCCACGCCTTTCTGGATGGTCCTCCAGGGACCGCAGGTGTCAGGTATTCATCTTTGCACTTCACAGTTGCTTTTCTGTCCCTGGGACCTGCTTTTGAGCAGAGATGCAGCTCAGGAAAACCTTGCTGCATTAAAAAGGTAGCTTCAATAAACAAAGCCGTTTCAGACCTATGACTCTGGCTCCCAATGAATTATTGATCCTTTTTCCCTTGAAGCCATGATGCTGACGGCAGAGAGCACAAGCACATGGATGCTTTCAGAGGAGATGGGCAACAGGGTGTTGTTCTTTGGATTAAAGCTTTAGATTTTTCTTACCAAAGGCAGAGGAAAGGTATTTGCCATGGGTATTAAATACTTAAACATCAACTCCTGACCCAAACACCAATCCCTATCCTAGAAGGGTGAACAAAGTGCCGCACTGACTGGGATTATTATTTTATTAACTGATTATATTTTTGGATATGAGAGTATCCCCCATCTTTACTGTTTCATCTCTGAAGAGCTTTATGTGTTTGAGTATTTAACAGCCTCTGGTGATTTAGGGACACGTTGGTTTATTTGCCATTGTGATGTCTGAAGATGAGTGCCTTTAATTAAATGGTATTTTCCTGTTGCTCCTCTGAGAATAAAGCATTTGTGTGAAAAGAGCAGAGGGATTAAGAAATGCTTCAGTTCAGAGTCCTGGTTCTGTAGTGGAGATATTTTCATTATTAAGGCTGGAGTCAGGAAAAGGGAAGGCAGTCTGGTCAGAATCGATTGAGTTCATATTGTTTTCCATTTATATCACTGGTGTTGAAAACCAAACATTTTAGATATCAGGAAAAATGCTAAAAAGGAGAAGTTTAAAGCAGTATGGGGAACTTCTTGCTTATTCGGGTAGAAATATGTTCCAAGTAGCTTGAAGTGCTTCTGTAAGCATGCCATGTTCTATCCCTCAGTGTTTTTTCCTTCAGATGTGGCTCCCCACAGCTTGAGATGTTCCTCTCTGGTTGCTGTGTAAAAGCAGGAAATTACTTCTGTTGTGGGAGTATGAATTTGGCTTCTGCGCAAGATGCTCTCAAAATCACTGAGTAAATAGGCAGAAAAAGCCGGGGAAAAAAAAAATTCTCCTTCCCATATCAGTTGTTGGAGGAAGAATGCAACTACAGTAGGTTAAAACTCAAAGATCAACATTATTTTTTAAATGATTATGCCCTTTTGATTCTCCTCTGTTGCAGCTGTAATCCTGTTCACTAAATGTAATCTTCCTGTGAGGAGAAATTGGCCTTTTTATAGTAAGTTATTAATGTTTTAAGGTATTCTTACGGGTTTTCTTTAATCAATCTATTCTAGAAGACATTTCCAAACTGACCCGTGTGGTTTGAATAATATGCCAAGTATTATTTTCCGTTGCTCAAGTCCCACATAATTGTTTGTAAGCAGAAACTGTGGCATTTTATTTTAGATATTGTTGGTCAGGTTGTTGTGTTGTAGACAGTGAGTTGCCCAAGGACTTGACCTTGGAGGTTGAATGTTATCAAAAGAACGGTGACGTCTTTCAGCAGAGTTCCACCAGCAGCAGTGTTTAACTGAGCCACACTTAGCCTCTTGCATCATTTTACTCTTGTGTAAATCAGAAAAAGGGTAGATTTAGAGTAGATTTTAGGAAGAAGTGTTCTCCTGTGAGGGTGGGGAGGCCCTGGCTCAGGTTGCCCAGGGAAGTGGTGGCTGCCCCATCCCTGGAGATGTTCAAGGCCAGGTTGGATGAGGTTTGGAGCAACTGAATCCATGGGAGGTGTCCCTGCCCATGGCAGGGGGTGGAACTGGATGGGCTTCGAGGTCCCTTCTAATCCAACCCATTCTGTGGTTCTATGAACTGTAAGAGATGTGCTGGGGCAGGAGAGGATGTGAAATCATTTTACTTGTGTGGAGGAGAAATTGCACTCAGTAGGGGAGTGACTCTGGCTGCTTCTGAGCATGGTGGAGAATGGTCTTCCTCCTCTTGTCTCTATGTTAAACCTTGTGCTTCTCAGGGCACATCACTCATTGACCAGGAGGTATCACCTTTCATGGAGTAGTGATTATTTGTCTGGAAAGCCACATTTTCCATGGTTCTTGTAGGAATATTTAGGCTGAAATAATATTAAAATCCTGTTCGAGTGCCTGCTCTGCTTTCTGCATACATCTGTGCCAAGATGAGTTCTTGTGGGACTGTGCTGCACTAAAGTAGGTCTTTGTCATTTCAGCAGAATGGGATTTATTTGATGAAAGCTTTATTCTCAAGTGAGAGCTGCAAAGGATGCTGGTGTGCTGCAGCTCGGCTCAGGTCATAAAATGAACACGTGACATATCTTCTGCTCTGATGTCAGGCAGGAGACCCACGCTGAGGCTGAAACTGTGGAGTGTTGTGTGGAATGTTCCTTTTGCTGCAGAAACCCATGAAGGCAAAACATAATTCCTATTTAAGCATCTCCGCTTTTATTGGATGTGTACTTTTGCAAAAAAAAACCCTTTTAAGAAACATAGCTTTCTGGTTTTCTGTCCTACAATGTTGTTTTTGTTACTGTTTTAATCCATCAGAAAGATAGCAGGGTAAAGAATGAAGATACGTAAGAAATTAACTTCATCCCGGTTCTTGGATTGCTTCTATAAAATCATTTTAATTTGCTGTGATTACAGAAGAGGGAGTTCTACCTGTTTCTGATTGAGCCCATACCCAGTTTTAAAGTAAAACTGGAGAGAGAAGATCACTAGGTCAATGGTGAGGAGCGTTTTCACATCAGGCTATGTTATTCTCCAGTGCTATGATTTTAAGATTACATAATCCCAGCTTTGATTTTGATGGTCAGGCTTTTCAAGCTGCAAACCTATAAACCATGGCACCAATATGACAGTACAGGTAGTGTAATCACCTTTTTTTGGTACATGTATTCTACATATTGTGTACATGCATGGTGCACATCAGAGAGCAGACCAAAGTGCTGCTCTGTGAGGTGCTGGGCTTGCTTAGAGCTGAGTCAGTGGAGGCAAGCTGGGAATTCCCACTTCTGGTGTAGTCTGGGGCATTTTGCATTTCCCTGGAGCAGACCCTTGGAACCCAACACCCTCTGGTTTTCCTTGGCCACCTTGCGGGTACTAAATGTTATTTTATTCTATTTGCAAGGCTTAATTCTCATCTTGTGCACAAACCAGTAGCAGCATTTTGGCAGGACAGCAGTGTCTGGCCAGCAGGATGTGAGCCGAGGGCAAGGTTGGTGATCTGTTTCCCTCTCAGCATGCCTTTCTTCTTTTTTGTCTCATGATACAATCTTGTTGTGAATTTATTTAATCATAGGGTAGGTGATCCTGTTACAGCAGTGAGAGAGGAGTCCACTAATAGTTAATGGTCTGAAATGGGTCCCTAAAGGAACTGCCTTGTAAATGGAGTCTGGTGACATGTAAGTGACATGACTGTCCTCCCCCAGCTCCTGGCTCAGTGTAAACAGCAGATCCAGTGCTGAGGACGTGCCCCACGGGTTCAGAGGGAGCAGGGCAGATGGCTTTTACTGGCCCTTTAGCTCTGTGAGGCGAAGGTCACTGGCTTTTTGCTCTGGGCAAAATTCTGTGCTGGTGAATCCTTTTGAAGAGTTCTATCATTTTAATGGTATATTTTATTACAGAGAAGAGGAAGCATTGTTAGGTTGATGTCTGTCACCCTTTATGTTTGGATTGATTTAAAAACAATGCATTTAACAGATCCTTGGATGCTAGGTTTGATAGCAAATCAAATTTGATCCCAAATATTAATATCTGGTAACTAAGATAACCAGATGAATCTGCCATTTTATCTGTTTTCTGTGTGTTGCAAATGCATATACAGGAATCTAAATTCTGTAATGATGTTTCATATTCAAAACACGTCTGTGAACAATGACATAACAAACGACTGTCATGCTAAAGAAGCTCATTAATGTGGGATGTCAGGTTAGCTAGAATTCACTGAGTAGGCAAATACTGTACAAAAATGATAGCATACAAAGCTGACAACACTTTGCTCTTATCCTAACCTAGTGCTGGGATGGAAAAATGACCTTTTGTTGTAATGGTAATAGAATATCCGTGGTCCTTGTGAGTAGGCCCTCGGGTCAGCTAATGGCTGCTGGCCTGAAGTGCTAATTTCAGGAGAATAATTCCCATGTGGACTCTCTTGGTGATTTTGAATTATGATCCAGAATGGCAATTGTATGAGTCTGTGGGGAAAAACAAAAAAAAATTTTAAAAAAAAAAA
>WAAB01016457.1:149250-207083 GCA_013389865.1 Piaya cayana | reverse complement strand
CTTAACCACTGAAAATGGCACCAGGAAAATTTCATAGACTCGTAGAATGGTTTGTCTTGGAAGGAACTTTAAAGATCATGTAGTTCCACCCCCCCTGCCTTTTAAAGGATTTTATCAGCCTGTTTACAGTGGAAGACCGTTAAGTGAAATTAATGTGCATCTCTGAGCTCCTTCCTTCTTTGGCTTTAGAAACTCTAGAGCCTGAAGTTACTGAGTGTCTCCTCAGCTTGGTTGGTGTGGCTTTCACCAGTGCAGTGTCTGTGCCTGCTTAGGGACCCTGAAATAAAATCGACCTCAGAAGTACACAGGCAGACCTGCATCCTCAGTTCTGATCTCAGCAGTAAACCAGACCTGAATTATTCATGTGGGTTTTATGAGGATCATCCCTGGAAATGATTGATGGAGGTGAGACTGCAGAGCTCATCCCTCCCTTTTATTTCCAGCTCATCTCCCAATGGGACTTAGAGGAATGAAAACCGAAATTCATCTTCAGCGCTTAATTGAACATTGTAAGAGGTTACCTTTTTTCTCCTTTTCTGATTTAGATTTCTTTCATGGTTCAAAAAGTGTTCAGTAAGTGCTGATGTGAAATTTATACCTTAAGTGTATGATGTGGCAGTCGCTGTTGCTTTGGAGAGCTGGGTCTGATGGTACTTGTGCATTGACTTCAGGTTTTGCCACAGGTAGTGCTTGTGACCAGCACGGTGGTGTTTGTTCACCACACAGCTTTAGACACCCTGTCTGGGTGAGCCCTACGAGTCCCTCTGGGGCACAGAACCCTCACTATGAGAACTGGGCGTTGCGTGATGTCCTGGTAACAGATACATGTGCTCTGTGTGCTCTTGGTTGTCATTTGATTCTCCAGGCCCAGGGAAACAGATCTGCAGGTAACTCTGGTGTGGATTTGTGATGTGTGTAATTGGGCAGCTCTTTTCCCCTTGAACCACAGCTCTAGCCAGTCATAAAGAGGCATTTTCAGTATCATCCAATATGGCTGGAGGCCACAGCTCTGTTGTGAACTGCTTTTTTAATGGATCAGATTTCCAAGTGCCAACAGGGATGACCTCAGAGACTGTTGTGCCTGAAGAGGGCAAACAGTGAGGAGAGGCATCAGAATGAAGAAATCTCATTCTCACTTACTGAGCTGTTTCCAGCAGCAGTGACAAAAAGGCAAGTTTTCATACTGAAACCAGGGAGGACTTAACATTATAAGTGCCTGAGATTTACAAAGAACAGTAACGTGACTTCTGAGGCTGGGTTTCCACAAGGCCAAAGGTGGAGAAGTCAGCCCTGGTGACTCCTTTCAGTGTTTCCTCCAGAGATTCATGTAACAGGCTGGCCAAGACCTCTGGGCATCCAGCTGAGAGTGTTCCAACTCCACAGATTGATGTGCAGGTGCCAGATCTGTATTGGTCCAGTATGGATCTTGCATTTCTTGCTTCTCCCCTGCTTCTTGACCCCATCTGTACTTGTTGTATTTATTATTCACTGGCTGTCATTAGGGAAGGGAGATGGACTGAAAGAACATTCTGTACTCCATTACTATCACCTAATCATTTTGTAGCTTCTACAATTTAGACGTTTTTGCCTGTTATGTACAAACCCCAAAGGATACAGACAGAAAGATATGACATGCGATAAAGGTGAACTCCCATTAATAACCTGAGCTGACAAAATGAATGCATGAATGTATGTTCCCTCCTTTAACTTTTACTTCATCCCTACCCCACAGACCAGTCCTACAGACTCAGACTCTGAGTCTCCACAATGCTATGAGCTGGGCCAGCAGATTAGTTCTCCACCTCCAAACCCAAGTGTCCCATCTCTTCCTGCTTCATCCTTGGCTGGAGCTTCAGGAAATTACATTGTTGATGGTACAGGGGCTCTTCCTTTTGTGATAGCCTGCCTACAGCTGGGTCTGCGGTGGATGCTATCTGTGCAGCTCTCAATCGGTGCCGATTCTCATGGCAAATCACCACTCGCAATTGGTTTTACATTGTGAACTTCACAGCGGTGTCACTTGTGTTGTTCTGTGTATCCCCTGTGTTTCTCAGAGAAAAGGCATTATGAACAGAACTGGCTGAAGTATGTGATTTCCTTTCCATGGGAAATCCTGTTGTTCTGGGAAAAGCTTTTGCAGTTTTGTAGTCTTAGAAACATATCCTAAGTGAGAGGGACCATCCGTATTTTCGCTAAGATAAACTGAGCATGGTGTAATTTTTCCAGGATATATGTAATGCAGACCTTGGAGCGTGGTCCTAGCGTGTGCTTCCAGGCTTTGTGCTCTCTCCCACAGCCCAGGCTGTGACAAGGAATGTTTTTCTGGTGTTGAGCTTCCCATCATATTTCTTAATCAAATACCGGCTCAATTGTTTCTCATCACAAACTCCACAGCACTTGGGTTACAGTTAAGGCAGTTCTTACTTGATTCTTCTGCTGGTTGTGGAGAGGGGCAGATGAAAATTAGAAGCCTTGCCTTGGAATCTTTTGGGAATTATTAAAAATTAGCAAAGAAATCGTTGTGCTGGAGCTCTGGCACCACAACTACCCGTCCACAGATGGGGGAGGTTCTCCAGTGTGGAGACTCTTAGAGTAAACTGTAAAGGACAGGCTGTTTACTGCAAACATTTATGCCCACCTCATCCAGAGAAGTCAGCAAGTGAAGCAAAGCAGCTTGTTTAAAAGGGAAATAATTGTGGACAGCCTTCCTGTCATTTGAATAAAGGAAGATACAGAGGACACATTGAGCCAGTTGAACCAAGCAGTGACAAATATGAGTAGGATGTGAAAATAGAGAGGTTTTCCAGTTTCAGTTCTATTACTTACATCTATAAATTTACTGTATATGTTACATGTGCTATACAAACAGTTTGGAGTCCAAATGTTATTGTTTCAGCATTACAGAGCAACACTTTCAGTTAGAACTGAAGAGTAAAACATGAATTAAGTGCAGCAAAATTATGTGAAAGCATGAGGGATACAAATTGCCTTTCAGATTGCTGGGTTAGATGATAACTTTCTAGGTTTATTTTCATGACACAAGAAATACCTCTGTTCTGGGATAATATGACACGACTTTCTCTCTCCTTGATTCTTCAACTTAAAAGTTGCCTGGAGCAGCTCTATGGAAGGAGGAGAAAGCATTATTTAGTTGCATACCCATTGTGCAGCTTTATTTACGGGAGCTCTTTGTTTGCAGCTGTTCTTAACCTTGAAATATTTTGAACATACGAACACTGTGCAGCTTTGAAGTGATGTGATTTAAAATGCTGCAGCCTACCTCTCCCAGTTTAACTGTTCTGTGGCCTGATCAATGGCTATGGTTCAAGCAATGACACAAAGGAGAAGCCACAGCCATAGATGTAATCACAAGCCTGGCGTGCTATTTTTGAACACTTCCCCAGGCAGTGACATAAGTTTGGGGAGAAAAAAGCCATCTCCAAAAATCCCCAAGTAAGGCAAACATCCAAAGTTATTAGTGAGCTGGAAGATTTTTGCTTTGCACGGGGCTAGAGGTGATGAGGCAGGGGTTGGCACTGGGTTGTGGTGGGCATCCCAATGGTGTGTAAGGAGGTGGGAGCTCTCATCAGGATTCCATGGAGGCAGCTGGGGAGAATCAGTTCTGCTGTGCTCCTCAAGCTGTCAGGGGTGACATCGGGGTCTTTTCTTCCCGAGCTCACCAAAGACTTCATGCTGTGATGGATTTAGGCAAATGTAATGGAATGCAAATCCTGCACTTGCCCTTCTTCTAACATCGAGCTGCTTAAAATAATGATGAGCTTTGAGGAACTAGACAGAATCTGGCAGCTCTGAGTTATCTGTTAACTCAAACAAAATGAGGAGGGTCCTCAATTCAGGATGGCTTGTGGAGTGCTTCTGGGGCATGAAATGGCTTTTCAGTCAATGGTAAAGTTTGACCCTGTTGCACTGGCGTGTGGAGTGCAGACAACCGTGAGGAGCTGTGGAGACCACAGCCGTGTGGAGTCACTGGGAACAGGCACGTCAGTCCTGTCCTTCAGGAAACCGTCATGTTCAATTCACTTTATTGCAGACTAGCAGTGAAAACCTGCATCTGACCAACAGAAATGCTTACTGAATGTTCATTGTATGTATATTCAGTGTATATTGAATGTGACACCATTGCCACTGTGTCCTGTGTTTCACAAAAAGGGCTTCAAGAAGAGGTGTTTAAAAGGTAAAGCATGGTCTCCATTTGGTTTAAAAACTAATAAGATCTATAGTTTTCAGATCTAGCAGGACAGTTTCTGAAGGGTTTCAGTTGTAAGAGCAAATTGTGCGTCCTTCTGTGGTTCAGATCTTCACTTAATGCTTCAGTTACCAATAATTTCATACAGTTGCTGCCTTTCATGCTTGTGTTCCATTTCCTTGGCTCCATGTTGAGTGCTGCTGTCATCTTCCTGGGTTTTTGTGCCTGTGTGAGTGTAAGGTGCTAGAAAAGAATTACTGATGCTACTAGGACTCCTTGTATTTTGTGTGACACTGCCATACACTTACCATTTGACAAGGGTTATGCTAAAATTCTGCTAAAACAAGAATGCAGTGTTTCTGTGGGAGCAGGGGATGCCCAAAGATTTGCTGCACCTCTGGTATCTCCATGTCTGTTTTCTCACCTGTAGGAGCACACACAGGAATTTGGTGCCATTTCAGCAAGGTTTTTTCATGGAGTGATGAAATGTTTTCAGGAGATTCTTTTTATTTATTATATTTGCTATATGAACTCTTGAGCTAAGAAGAGTTTTGGAAGCTAACACCAGGGTGTCTGTGCTGCCGTCTGTGTGGTTCAGCCTCCTTCACACTGGAAAGCAGGCTTTGTAGGATGTATTTCCAAGTATGTGTTCACTTTTGTAACAAAGAAGTCTTAAGTGGCATAAATACTGACATAAGAAGAAGACCATAGGCATATTTTGCTCTGGAAACCATATTGTGGTGTAAAATCTCCTTTGGGAAGTGCAGAGGTAGCCTGATCACTGAGGTCTGTGCCATCAGCTCAGCAAGCCCTGCGTTTCCCAGTATGATCTGCCAACGTGAACCTTCACTGTGCTCATCAGTCTCTCATTTGGTTTTCACTAGGAGTTCTGACTCTGAAGAAGCATTTGAGACCCCAGAGTCCACTACACCGGTAAAGGCACCACCTTCGCCCCCACAGCCACCCCCCGAAGCATCAGCAGCAGTTGTAGCAGATGGAGCAGAACAAGAAATAAAACCCCAGCTGCCCGTGGAAGACACAGGTAACAAGCACATGATGAGTGGGACAGGTGCCTGGGGAAAAGGAAGCTGCAGGGAGGTGTCTGTGTTGGCACAGGCAAGGAACTGATGCTCATAAAATATTTCTTAGAAGTTTCTTCAACCTGGAGAAGAGAAGGCTGTGGTGAGACCTTAGAGCAGCTTTCAGTACTGAAATGGACTCCAGGAAAGCTGGGGAGGGGCTCTGGATCAGGGAGTGCAGGGATAGGACAAGGGGGAACGGTTTTCAGCTGAAAGAGGGGAGATTGAGATGAGATCTTAAGAAGAAATATTTTCCTGTGAGGGTGGGAGGCCCTGGCTCAGGTTACCCAGAGCAGTGGTGGCTGCCCCATCCCTGGAAGTGTTCAAGGCCATGTTGGATGGAGCTTGGTGCCCCTGATCCAGTGGGAGGTGTCCCTGCCCATGGCAGGGTGGTTGAAATTGTATGGGATTTAAGGTCCCTTCCAGTTCAAACAATCCCATGATTCTGTGATTGCTGGGCAGTGGTTCGAAGCTGCTGTGTCCACTGTAGAAGCAGCTGCGTGTAGCAATGGGCAGAGCAGTGGCTGGTGTGTGCGTTATAAAGGCTGCCCAACTGTGATTTAAACCTTTAGGACAGTGACAGATAAGTCTTGCAAATGTCTTGAGCTGCCTAATAAATTTCTGGCAGTTATTAAGGAATACTGTTTAAGATCCTCATTTATTTAATCAGTTTTTGAGAAGCTAGAAGGATGTTCAACAAAGCAATTCCACCAGATAAAAATGAAATAGTGAGACATCCTGATGCTTTTTCTTTTCTGCTGTTACAGTTCTCTCTTTGTTGTAGCAAACAACATCATTCATACTCTGTCTTCTTTTGCTGATCTTTTGTAATCTAATGGTTACAAAATAAGTGCTGAGGGAACAAAAGGACACATATGCTGAACAGGATTGGAGTGTGGTTTTAATTACGGCAGTAGATTATCTTCAAACCCTTGATTACACACGTGCTTCCCTGGCATATGTGATCCCTGTCTCCCTACATCCCAGATCTCCCCCTCCTTTCTTTCAGATATTACTGAAGGAAAACAAGGAGTGGAATAGATCTGTTTGTCGCCAGTGTGGGCTAGATTGGAGGCCATCGGATGGCAGAGATGAAAACATTTCATTTGCAGATAAGATTTAGCCATGGGAAGCAAGTTCCCACAAATTGAGAGAGCTGTATTCAGCAGCCCAAAATGATGCAAGGAGCAGTTATACAACAGGGTAATTTATGTGAGGGAAGGAAGATGTGTAATGCAGAAAAAATCCAACTGTAGGAGGGCAACACAAAGCATTCATTTGTTTTGGACTTCTCTAGAAGAAGGGAAGCTGGGGAGGGGCTCTTTATCTGGGAGTCCAGGGATAGGATGAGGGGAAAATGGTTTTCAGCTGAAAGAGGGAAGATTGAGATAAGATCTTAAGAGAAATGTTCTCCTGTGAGGGTGGGGAGACCCTGCCCCAGGTTGCCTAGAACAGTGATGGCTGCCCCATCCCTGGAGGTGTTCAAGGTCAGGTTGGATGGAGCTTGGAGCCTCTGATCCAGTGGGAGGTGTCCCTGCCCATTGCAGGGGGTGCAACTGGATGGGCTTTCAGGTCCCTTCCAACCCAACCGTCCTAGGATTCTATGAAATTAACAGTACTGAGGCTATGGCTGAGTTGTTTGCACACCTCTTCAGAAACATGAACAATTAAGCATCTTGTACTTCATAAAGCATGTGAGCATCAGTTATCTGGTAGTTTGCAGACCTCATAGGTTATGCATGTGGTTGCACACAGAGAGAATGAGTCCCTTCTTTGGGGTTTATGGGCAGTTGAAGCAGAGCTCTTTGTTGGTACCATACAACTAAATTAATAGGTTTCAATAAAGAGGAATAAGGAATACGGGCAACCGGAGGGCCTGGCACACATACAGGGAGAGGCAGCAATGTCCAGATGGGTTTCTGGTTAACCAGCTGCACAGTTTTGTCTTCTGTGAAAGGTTGGTGACGGTGCATGTGCTTGGGTGGAAGGAGGAGGGATATGAAGTTTTTGAAAGTATTATTTCATCTCTATCTGACAATAATTACGTATGCAGATGGTTGTAGTTATGCTGCATGATATCATTAGTGCAGCAGCTGGACCTCACTGCTGGAAAGCCAACAGGAGAGTTTTTAATTAGGTTGACTTCAACGCTAACTCAATAAATAGGATGAAAGTGAAACTGAGCAGGCCTTACCCTGGGTTTGTGCCAGCTCCTGGTGGGGTAAAACCTGCTGTGTGGCTCCAGTTCATCATCAGCAGAGCAGAAGAGGGGAGTCTGGAGGGGAAGAAGAGTAACGGAGCCTATATGGAAGCTACCTCTGAACTCCATAAATGTCAGTAATGAACCCTTCTGTTCCTCTGTAAATGCTTTTTGTGGTGAGGAATGTAGGTTATATTCTCAAGGAAAATGAATTTCAGGGTGTTTTTTAAAAAAATTATCATTATATTGGTAGTATTTTGAATTATTATTGCCTGTCTCATCAGCTCCTCATAGCATTGTCCTCCTGGCCCTTGTTCCTGCCATCTGAGCACCAGAAAGTTTCCCAAGCCCTTCTTCCCAAACACCCCCTGTTTCTGTCCAGGGATTCCTGCCAGACAGGAGCATTTCTTCTGCTGCCTCTCCCAGTTAATTACTGAATTTGGATGATGCACACAGGGGAGATGTGAGTGCTGGGGTCCCCTCTGTGTGTTACCGCTCACTGCTCAAGATATGGGAGACCCGCATTCAGGTCTGTTTTGTGCCAGGGAAATTGAGGCCAGGCTTTCCTCTAGCGAAATGCTGACCCAGATGAAAAATAAAGTTTTTAGTAGGAAAATGTTCTTCCGTGTTTTTCATCTTGAAGCCTGACACAGGAAAATTGAAAATAAACTTTGCATCCCAACTTTTCTCTCAGAATAATTGGCAGAAGTGTTTTTACAGTTATAAAAGCACCACTAATTGATTTTGTAGGTTCAAAGGCATCCTATAACAAGCAGGAACTTGAAATAAGCTGTTTCAGGGTTTCTGGTGTTCTGTATTGCCATTCCCATGTGCTGTAGGCAATGTGGGCTGGCCCACTGTGTTACTGCACTGAAGGGGAGGATATGAGTGCACATTGGATGCATTTTCCCAGGGTTTCTCTTTACTTTTTTCTAGAAAACAACTAGAATTTGATTTCTTCTGTGTTTGCTTTCTTAGATCTGGTGAAATTTTGTTTCTAAACCTTTCAAAATTGCGTTCCACTTTGCTTCCGGCTCAGCAGCATCGAGGCTATGGGCCTTCCACTCTTTTAGAGATACTTTGCCAAAGAGCGAAGTGCTCAGCCACCCTATCATACAGCGCAGCTCCACCATTGCAGGAATTAGTAGGAATTTAAAACTAACAAAGTGCTTCTAGCTGTCTTAAAATATTTTTCCTTTTAGCTCCTTAATACATTTTCATTATTCATAACAAAATGCTTTACTGGCATCTGAGGTTCTACCAAAATCTGAGTATTTTATAATGCACATAAAAAGGATTCCTCTAGTTGACTAGAAAAGATTTTTTGTGTTTCCTTTTTGTTGATACTAACAACAGAAATTTATTTATTAATGCTAACACTCATCATATCTTTCTAGCAACTTTTAATTCTGCCATAATAGAAGGCAGAGGAAAATGCCAGGCACTACGTACTTCATGTGGCTCCCGTTGAGAAGTCTCATCATCCAGATACCAGAAGTCTTAGACCTTTTGTTGTTGTTTTTTGGTTTGGTTTTCATACTTGATCCGGGCAAAGAGTTCTGAAATCAGATATTATGGAATTCTGGAAGGAGCAGAACTGGGACTTTCTTTTTTGATTAATGAAATGTGAAGGAATTGCGTGTTTGTTGTGGCAACTTAGGTTTCTCTGCTATTGCTCGTGTTCTTGGAATGCTTTTGTGACTGTCCGCACAAATGAATGGCTTCAACCTTATTTAAAACCTTGTGCTGGCCTCCCTTTAGGGTGAGTCCTGCCTTAAGTTTCTTGCCTTGTGTTATACTGTGTCCCTGTGCGATCAAACTGCATTTTAGTGAAATACTGTAATTGGTGATACCAGTTTGCTTCATTCTGTGGTGTAAAAGGACAAATGACCCTGGTCTCTGAACAGGCTGTTAATATCAGGGAAGAATGCATTTCCTATCTCCTTGTAGTAATGATGCCCTGTTGGTTTTTAGATAGTGAGTACCTAATATCTGCCTCTCCAGCATTTCTTCATTACTTGTACAGAGCCATTTTGGTTGTAATGTTAGAGGAGTCGAGCAGCAGCATTCCAGTCCCACCAAAACCCATGTTTGCTGAGGCAGCGTCACATACTGCTTCATAAGGAAACGATAAAAAAATTACAGTAGCACATCGAGCACCATTCTGCAGAAATCTATACTTCCAAATGAAGAATTTGATTAGCAGGAAGTTGTAAAATGAGCAGTTAGAGAAGATTAAAGCTCTGTCCTGTGTGGAGCACACCAAATGTGAATGCTGTTGTGCTTGGAGAAGCTGGAAAGCCTTGGACATTCTCTTTTCAGCTGTGATGCATCCCTGCTCTCAGCTCCACCACGCCTGTGATTTACAGCCCAGTCCTGCAGGGCACTGGTTTCATTTAGTTTATTTAAATGCATGTTTGTGCTGACTTTGAACAAGGAGCCTCAATCCTATCGAGGCCTTTGGCGCATGCTGGAATGAAAACAGAGCGCAATTGCAGCCGATTTCTTGTTTATTCCACGCTGACCTACATTTGTACTCGCTGACGTACTAGAGCTGTGCCGGTGTTTATTGAAATGTATTCCCGTTCAGTCTCTCCCGTTCCCATCCCAGTGTTCAGTGCACGGATCACTCTAACGCCAGGGTTCCACGGCGTGCTCCGACTCCCCCCCAGCAGATGTCCGAGTGCAGTGAGCACCAGCTCAGCTGACAAATCCACTCTGATTAATTACCACTCAGCCAGGCTGAAACCAACCCAGCAGAGAATAAGGAGAAAATAAACTGTCCTGCAGTACTGCCACGTTATCAGCATTTGTTTAGCAGAAAAAACACATTCAAATACTACTTTAATTGATGTACTGCAGTAAACCTCCACAGTCTTAAGAGACTGTGTAGCTGTCATTGCTTTGCCAACCTCTGGAAATCCATGGTCCCTCTCTAAGGCGCTGCTTTGGGAAATGTGTCCAGTTGCCTTAAACCCATTCTGTCCTCTACATCCATAAATGATAACTCTTGTAATCGCTATGTAGACATATAATTTCCCCTCAAACAAAGGATTTTTTTTTTTCTGTTCTTAATCCTTTCATGGCTCCTGACTAAAAGTAATTATTGGTTGTCGGTATCGCTTTTATGAACAACGTTAATGAATGTAGCTGAGCAAAGCGGGAAGTACTTCACAAAAGATGTCAGGGTTGGAATGGAAAAGATGTGTAGAAATATCTCTGGAATCATTTAAAGATTAGAAAAGCATTCATTTTTGCTTGACTGTTTTTCCTCATAATTGCATAATTAAAACAACTGACAAGATGAAGAATGTGGCACAACTTCAACAGGCAACACCGGGGCTCTTTACTCCTGGAGGGGTTAGTGAGAGCTTGGAGCTGGTTTACCCTTGCTTGGGCTGGGAGGTGGAGAAGAGTTTTCCTGAATCCCTGACTGGGTCACGCACACATGGGCAGAGGGGGCCAGGACATTCAGATAGAGAACAGCACAATGACAGCGGGCCCAAGCCATCTGCAAAATGTGTAAAACACAGAATCATGGAATGGTTTGGGTTGGAAGGGACCTCAAAGCCCATCCAGTTCCACTCCCTGCCATGGGCAGGGACACCTCCCACTGGATCAGGGGCTGCAAGCCCCATCCAACCTGGCCTTAAACACCTTCGGGGACATTTCAGTGTGAATGGGAAGGCAGAAAGGACCATCGTCTTAGTCCTTTCCTACCTATGTATTTTCCACTTGTCTTGATACACGCTGTATATTTTTCTGCTTTGTCCAATCCTGTTGTTATATCCCAAGTCAAGAGACTTCTGGAACTCTTTTTAGGACTCCATTCAATAAGCAGATTTGTAATTATGATAAAAAGCTGCTTGTTCAGAATGCAGTTTTCTCCGTAAAAGTTCTCTTCGTCTCTGAGTTAGAACTATGCTTTGAAAAATCCCTTTTAAATCATTCTTATGGATCTTCTACTGGTCTTCTTCAAGGAAGATTTTTCAACTTGAGGATGTTTGTACTGTGCTGTAATGACTGCTTTTCTTACCTTTACCATATTTATTTCATATGAAATTCTTACTGATACATATCTCGTTATAAACTTGGAATTATGAGGTCAAAGAGGCATATATTGATTACTTGGGACAGAGAGAGTTGCAAGTTGTGAGAGAAAGCCAAGTTCCTCTGGGAAACTGCTAAAAATAGCACATGGGAAACAAAACTTAAGTGTTGCTGCTAAAGCACCAGTCAACTCACAGGGAATTCGTTGCGTGGGAGCTCTGCCGCAGTTCTGGAAACTCCTGATAACAGTAAAAAATGGGAGTAATAAAACGGTGGTGTTCATTTTTCCTGGTATTTGGCGTAATTAGCATGTTATGGAAGTATCAGTGTCTCTAACTAAGCAGTAACTAGTTTAGATCTCGTTAACTGAGTGATAATTAGTTAGAAGAGATGCTGTAGAAGCTATTGCAAATACATGTTCTGTGTTTTCATGAATCTTGCCTTGAATTCTTTTCCTGGGAGAACAGAACTGGTTTTCCCCAAATCTAGTTCTTATATTGGAAATGTCACATTAATCATTGCTTAGTCCCCCGTATGATTTTAACCCTTTAATTTTTTTTTTTACTTGGAGTAATATTATAGTAAAATTTGTTAAGCTTCAGTTTTAAAAATGTGTTTAAAATTCAGTCTTTTGTTTGTTCCCACAGGGTTATGTTCAGAAACTGTACCTGTAACTGATGTCTCACACAGTGAATCAGTTGAAGAAAGCCCTTTCCGTCCCCCTTCCCATTCTTTTTCCACCGTCTTCGATGAGGACAAGCCAATAGCCAGCAGTGGAACTTACAACTTGGACTTCGATAATATTGAGTTGGTTGATTCTCTCCATGCCTTAGGACCGAGCTCTCCAGAATCAAAGAATCGAGATCCCAAAGCGAATGTTCGAAGAAAATCCACCGATTCAGTTCCAGTTTCCAAATCTACATTGTCTCGCTCCCTTAGCTTGCAGGCAAGTGATTTTGATGGAGCATCTTATCTTGGCAACAGTGAGACATTAGCACCGGCAGCAGATGTGTATGGTACTGGTTCAAGCAGTGCTTCTAGTACCCTTAAGAGAACAAAGAAATCCAGACCAGCTTCCGTAAAAAAGAAGCAGCCAGCGAAGAAACCTCTGGAGGCTCCACCAGTGAAGGAAACACAAGAACTGTCTGACGTTGGCCAAGCAACTTGTGCCCCAGGTGAGGATAAACCCATACCTGAGGCAAAGGCTGATTTAGTAAAGCCCGAATGTACTGATCTTTCTAAAATCTCTGCTGAGAAACAGGAGGCCTCGCCTCTGCCTGAAGGATCCGACCTGTTGGATCCAGACAGTTTTGAAGGGATCAGTGCGTTTGGCACCGGAGGCAGCAAAGTACAGAATTCTCCCCCTGCCAATAAGAAAACGCTACCTCTTACAACGGCACCAGAGGCTGTGGAGGTGACTCCACCTGACACGGGAGGGCAGGAGGACCCTCCGGTCAAAGGCCTCACCGTGAGGCTGGAGTTTGATTATTCTGAAGAGAAAGGGGCGAGTGAAAACCAGCAGGAGAGTACTCCTCCTCCCAAAAAAGCAGGTAAAAAGCCTGGTGCTAAAATGCCACTACGGAGGCCAAAGACTAAGAAGTCAGTGGAAAAGCTTGACAATGCTCCCACCACACCAACCAAGTCACCTGTGGATCCAAACGAAATCCCTATTACTAAAGGCTCTTACACTTTTGATATCGACAAGTGGGATGATCCCAATTTTAACCCATTCTCATCTAGTACAAAAATGCAAGAATCGCCCAAACTGCCTCAGCAAACATACACTTTTGAGCCAGACATGTGCGAGGACTCTATTGACCCTTTCAAGTCTTCTTCCAAGATAGCCAGCTCACCCTCTAAATCTCCAGCTTCCTTTGAGATACCAGCCAGTGCCAATGAAACGAATGGAACTGAAGGAGACAACTTGAATAAACCTGCAAAAAAAAAGAAGACACCACTAAAAACGTAAGTTAAATGGCACAGAGGCACATTCCTACCCCTGGGCACAGTTATACCTGATTTATATTATATTTGACTTGAGAAAGAGAGATACTGTTGAGTGTGGTCACCATGGAACTGGACTCATGTCAGGGAGGCTGTACGTGCTCTCCTCCAACCTCTTTCCTCTATAGCCTGGTGTTTCCAAACTGAAGAGGGGAACCAGGGCTGTATCAAGTCAGATTAGGCTGCTGGTCTGGCAGCTGGATTTTTGAAGTCATGGGGCTCTGAGTAGCTTTGAATCTGGTGAGGGCCAAATTTCATTAGTGTCATGCCAAGTTTTCTGTGACCTCATCTGGGGAATTTGGTACTGTTTAAGATGGCCAAAGTAGTTTTTGAGAGTGGGATGTGAAATAGTAAGGCAATGACAGATCTATTGCGCACAACAGGAAGGTGGTTTTATCCAGGTATTGAAAGGAAAATAACCTGAAAGAAGAGAGCGCAGCATTGAAATATGTATTTTTAAACACAGAACAAAAAAAAATGTGAAAAAATTGATTCTGTGAAAGAGCTTGTAGTGCTGTGAAGGGTTAAAATTCTGAGCGCTGCATGTTAAAGAAATATCCAGCTTTTAAACTCAGTGGGCACATTGCAGGAGGAGTGTTCTAGCATGTTATATTTAGATAGTTGGTTAAAAACCTCAGTGTCTATTTGCATTGACTCTGTGGTTAACTGGGTGGTGTGCAGGGTGCCTTATCAGCTCAGACGTGGTTTATTTGGAGTTGGTAATCAGTAAGTTGAGATCCCATTTGTCTGAAATGGATATCCTGTCTGTCCGTAAGTATCTCGGTGCACGTCCCTTTATGGTTTAGATGTTTCAGCTAGCTAAGAAAAATGTGATTAAAAAATTTATAAAGCTTAGCAATTTGAAGATAACATGGTTAATGTAAAACAGCACAAAAGACGATCTCCCTTATGGAGTGAGATAGAGATGATTCAGCTTTTTCTGAGCAGCCTGCTGCACTCCAACCTTCTAATTTGCCACCCTTGACAGATTTAAGGAAGCTTGTGCCATTTTTTTGCTTATTAGGGTCATTCCTGACTTATGGAAGGTATAGACAGCTGTACAGTTGAGGTGGTTTTTTTGAGGGAGGGGCCTGTTTTTCCCATGTTTCTTCTTTTTGAGGCATATTTGAAATTTAGCAGAAATTAATGAGCATGCTACATTGACCTAATTTCCGAGCCTGCAGTCAAAACCAAGAAGTCTTAAAAGTCTGAGTGCAAGAGAGGAACAGTCGGAATCTCGCTGTGGAAATGCAGAGGAAGAGAGGGGAAGTCTGATACTTGCAGCCAGCCAGAGCCTCCTGTGTCTTCCAGTAGCAGCTGTGGAGTTGACTGATTACTGCTATCAACCTCTAGGCTCCACCTGCTTGCTCTGAATATTAGAACTGTTCCCAAAGCTGTTAATTCAGGGCCAACATGAGTTTACAAAGAGTCTGCTAGATCACTTGTATCCTTGGGAAAATACATTGCAGGAAGACCCTGTCCTACAGTTACAAAGTTCACTGCTGGTCTTTGTTGTGGTGGAAGAAGTGGAACTACCCTAGAGCAGGGCTTATGGGTTCTTGGGTCTGGAGGTTTGCAGGAATTCCCAGCCCTTGCTGGGACTGCTTTCACTGCATTGTAGAGTGTTTGCTCAATGCAGTAGTGCTGTAACCTACTTTTGCAGGTGTTTTTTAACAAAGAAGAGCAACACCCAGTATAGCCTGCAGCCAGCATTCTAGAAGACAATTAGCCTAAGGCTTCTAGGGGATTCCTGGAGAAGCAGTGAGTTAGAAAATGTGTTCCTTGTGAACCGAGAGCGATTTTTAAGTTATACTTATGAGTGGTGAAGAAGCCAGGCATGAGTTTAAGCCATTGCTAAGCTTGTACTGTTCTGAATCTTTGTCAGTTGCCAGGTCTTACCTGTGTTAATTCAATACAAATAATCAGGTTTTGTTCTTGAATGAAACCTGCAGCAGTCTGAGCGTTGACCTCGAAGTGGAAAGATGAGATCTTTAGAAGAGATGGCAGCTCAACGCAAATCACATCAACGGTACCATGCTGTTTTTAGACAGATCATCTTGCTTAGGTGATTCTGAACAAGAGGCAGTTGATACTTCCTCAGTGCCTGCTTATAGTGAGGAATAAAAATAGGTGGCTTATGTAGCCATGGTCTCGAAGCTGTTGGGTGACTAGAGGTTGAGTTTGGAAGCCAAAGGTCCCAGCTTTAGAGAGGAGCCGAGCAGCAGTTGTCAGCCTTGTAAGGGGATGAAGACTTTTCTTTGCCTTGGTTGTGTGGCAAGATTGTCTCCTGTTTTTCAGACAGTGAGTTAGTTCTGTCTGAACACAAAGCTAGGTTTCAGTCAGAACCAGTGTAAAGAAATGTCATTTTCTCTCTTGACTTGGGTAAATGGTATGGAATGGTCAAGTCACTGTTTCTGTCATAACGACTCAACAGACGTGACAAAACCCTGTGTATCTGGTGCTCTTTCCTTAATCTCAGCTGCCTTTCCAGAACAGTTTTACATCCCATAGAGTAACAAATTGTGAGTTTTGAGCAGAAAGCAGGTGGCTGCCAGCAGGGAGGGGATTGTTTGTACATTATAGGAACTTAACTCAGAGGCCTGAGCTTGGAAAAATGTGCTCTTTTAAAATGAAAGTGTGTCAAAAATATGTTGAATTTGAAAGCATTAAAAGATTTGCTGAATATTTTTTAACTGCTTGTATTTCACAATAAAAAGTAGATGTTAAGATTATATAGGTAGAAAATATGCATGATCCAATTGCATTAACCAATTAACATTAACAGTATTTGTAGGTTTATCTTTTTTGTCAGTTCCTTCTGTCTGTCTCTCTTTTCTTTGTCTTATTTGTCTTAGGATGGTAGAAGATGTGATGTCTGTGTGTTCTCTGTTGTAAGTAATTCTCAGCTAACATTCCTCTTTGATTTACCAGCGTTTTAATTTTACTTATTTATTTTGCAGCATGATCAGTTATTATTCAGCATGAATCTTTTATGTTAACTATTTCACTTTCCTGGCATATCTGAAAGCTGTTTTAAGTAAAATGCCTGGCTGAGAATGAGTTTGAGGAATCTATCACCTCGTTATCTCTTTGCCTATCAGAAAAGATCCTCTTTTCAAAATGATATAGATTTTGTATCCTTGAGTTAAAACACAGAAGTTTTATTTCTACCACTGTTCAATAACATTGTACAACCATGTTTTCATAAATACCACACAGTGTTTGTCCTTCTTAAAGGAGCGAGTTATCCTAATCACTTCCAGCATTGTGACTAGACAATCAGTAGCATCGAGCACTCCGATATTCAGCTGTCCAGTTTATTTTCCCCTGTAGCTGTGGTATCGATTTACCCTCTGCCGATTGAACCCCACCATTATAATTCCTAGTGTCAATCTTCCCATGCATTGATCAGGGATGAGCAGGCAGGGCCATTAATTTTTATCCCTGCATCTCAGGTCAAACCTGAGGTCTTTCACAATGAGTTTGTTGTGATATTTTTCTCCCTCTTGGAATAACTCTGGCAATGTGCTTCCAGAGAGCAAGGGGATCAGTGGTTTATTTCTTTGCAAGGAAACATTTTTGACCAGTTGTGAATAAACATAAAGGCAACATTCATAATGAGGTGCCACGGCACAATGCGTGTTCGTCATTCTTTTTTGGTTGAAACCTGTGGGGTTCTGAAGGGCTGCACTGCGAGCTCTTGGGGCAACTGGGAGTGGGATTGCCATGTTTGTTGTTGTTTGTCTTAAAGAGGGAGAAGTTCCTTGTGCACATCTGTAATGTTCTGACACCTTGGGAACTGTGTCTGTTTTGATGCAGTTCATCCAAAGCACACTGTGCTTTTTCTTAATGATTTATGGGGTCATTGGAGCTTACGAGTTTATCAGTTTTAATTCTCATTGAAAGAGACCTAATTTTCAGAGGAGAAAGCAGACAGAAGTTAATAATGTGCCTGAGGTTGTCTGCAGTGCTGCAGGGATTTGAATGGCAACCAAGCAGCACCTCCCTCCTGCAAATGTGTCGGGTGCTGGCATGAAAAACATGGCAATCCTGCTTTTCTCAGCTTTTGGGGAATCGAGGCCTGTTCCAAGTGCATGATGAGAATATGTACTAACAGCATGTTTCCCTGTGGTGCTGCTGCCTGGCGGGTGGGATTTTCAAGCAGAAGGGCTTACAGAGGTTGCATTGTCTGGCTGTCTCTTGCTAAGTGTGAAATGACCCAATTTTTGCTGGTATCACCATGTTAACTGTTCAAACTTTTTTTTTCAGTGATACATTTAGGGTGAAAAAATCACCAAAAAGATCCCCACTATCTGATCCTCCTTCTCAGGTAAAGAACTGCCTTGTTTTGATGCATGTAGTTTGTGTAATTATAGGGGAAAAAAAGGGAAATGTTGTTTATTTAATTGTGTAATCATACATTAATAATAGAAGAGGCTTTTGTAAAGAAGATAAGCATGTTGGTGTTCAAGTATAGCGCACTGAGTTTTAATCATAAGGTGTGAAAAATTTGTTTCTAGAAGTGTGTATGCAATAAATATATTAGATCTAGTATTTGCTCTGGGGATTCCAGTTAGACAGTTCATGTGTGCACTTAGGAAAGACCTGTTACAATGGACTGAAAATATGAATAAATATCTCAAGGCAAACTAGGTGGAACTATCCAGCTTGGATTTTTTAGATTAGAATGTAAGAAGCGAAATGCTTCAAACTGGTGGGCTGGAACAGAAATAGAAATAAAACAAGTAGGCTGATCTCCCAGGCACATGTGCTCAGATGGTTTTATTCCTCATTCTGAACTGCCAGCAGGTGGTTTTCTTGAAGAGGAGTTAAAAAAACCTGTTCTGCCTACAAAGCCTTGAATGCTTTGATGTGGCACAGCTCCTTCCATGCTGCTGCTCATCTTCCTCTTATCCATCCTACCCTTTCATTCATGCTGCCTGACAGCCTGGAAGTAAAGAACGGGTTCATGACCTCATGGACCCAAGAAAGCTCCCATGAAGGAAGCCTAAAATGTTGATTTTGGTAGTCAAGAGCCTTCAGTCATTGGTGATGTGTGCCACTTATGTCAAGTGCCTAATGTTTAAACAGCTCTGGGTTTTCTTTCTTCTTTATTATCAAGGCAGCTTTGCAATGTGAGTGTTCATCCTCAAAGAGTTTAGGTATACGGGGAGAACTTGCTGCTAGTAGCGTTCTAAATGAAGTACTTTAATATTAAAGTATTTTATACGGAGCTGCAGCAAGGAGTATGGAATTAAAAAGATACTGTGATCATGCAGTGGAATTCAGAGAGTTAATGATTCCATGCATTAACGAATGATAATCGAATTAATTCACCCTTGTTTTCCGCAGGATCCCACTCCACTGCCGACTCCAGAAACACCTCCTGTCATATCCACGGTGGTTCACGCAACAGATGAGGAGAAGTTGGCGTCGTCTGTGACTGGTCAGAAATGGACCTGCATGACTGTGGACCTGAACACGGATAAGCAGGATTACCCACAGCCATCAGATCTGTCTACATTTGTCAATGAGACGAAGTTCAACTCTCCTACAGAGGGTAGGCTTCAAAGGGCTGTCGGAATCCGGCTAACCATGTATTTATTGAGAGAGGGGTTTGGTTTGTTCAAGGATGTTGGCATATACTTTCCTGAATGCAGACTAGAAATTATGTTCTTTGGACCATTCTGGGGAACTTGGCAGTCACAGGGAGCTGAGTGTGAGACCCCCCATAGCCTGACCTGGAGTTTTCAAGAAAGAGAAGAGAGGAAGCTTAGAGGAAAAGAAAAGGACCTTTCACAGAAAGGCTTTTGCTTGTTTTGTACGGTTATAGACATGCTCTGTTCTGGACATACCAGCTGTTCTCTCTGTGCCTTCACAGGACACCAGGGTCTGATGCTGCTTTTGGTTAGACCTCTTAGATCCAGAGTCACTGAGCTACTGGTTTTGCCCAAGCCTCTTCCTCTAGAATGGGAGAAGGTCTAGGCTAAAATCCTGCTCAAAGTTTGTGTATTGCATTAAGACGCTAACATGCCACCACTCCTCCAGATTCTGAGCTTCCAGGTATCTTTCTGCATAAAAAGGCCAACCAAGGTCAGCCAGGCTGGACAGTGCTTGGAGCAACCAGATCCAGTGGGAGGTGTCCCTGCCTGTGGTTGGAAGTTGATGGGCTTTGAGGCCTTTTCCAACCCCGACCATTCCATGATTCTTTGATAAAAATGTCCAGGATGCCCTGTGCAAAAGATAGTTAACCATTCACATACCAGACAAAATTTCCTTCTGGACCAACTTATTAAGATTTATCTTGTTATTCCTTCCTATAAGCATTTGTTAGCTGAAACTGGAAGTTTCTCTTAGTAGAGCTGTCATTCCAGGTCTGTGGAATGTGGAGGAGACAGAATTTAGGGAATTGGTGTGTGCACTTCCTTGGGATTTCCAGAAAGAATACAGCTTTGCAACATCTGCTCCAAGAGCAGATTTTCAACTTTGTGGGTGGGAAGAATGTGTGATTTGAACTTGGCTTGAACAACTTTTTCGTGATCAAAACTTTATTTTTTCCCGATCTGCAAGTGAAACTACTTTAGGCCATTGTAGACTGAATCTGAGGAGGTTTTGACCAATTTGGAACTGCTAAGCTATTAGGTCAAATGTATTTGACATTAAAAGGTGCAAATAATGGCAGTGTTTTTAAGGGGGTTGCGCACACTGATGCACACATGCTTATGTTTGCATGGCCTGGGGAATCTGTTGAGTCTGCTGTACAGATAAGTGTTTCAGATTGGATAAATCCATTTGGCTTTATTGTCAAATTATAAATTTTAAACTTTGGGTTCATTGAATTTGTATTAAAATAATAACTTAAAGCAATACCTTTTAGAAAATAAGCCCCCCAAACCTGGAAACTACATGGAAGGAAATGGAACAAAAGAGTAGTGAGAAATACTCTAAGGTGATCATTTTAGCTATCAGATTGGGTAGAAAGAAGTGAGCAAAGCTCCTAATTAAATGCTAATTGTCTCGTCTGCACGCCACTGTACAGTCAGAGTTTCAGATTACTTGCTAATTGTAATCAACAACACTTCTGCCCATCAGATCTCTTAAAAATAATAATTATTTTCCCTTGACAGCCTCGCTTTTGTGGCAGTGAGAATTTTTTGAGTCATTCCAGGGCTGTTTCTCAATGGAAATATTTTTACTCCTCCCAGATAGTGGGGTGAGTGTTACCCTGTAACCTAACACGGCTTTTGTACCGACACAGTCCAACTCCCCAGTCAGCCGATACATCCAGCTCTCATCTGTTGCAGGCAATGCCTGTAACCATTTTTGTGCTGCACAGACCTGAAATGAGCAGTAATGATTAGCAGAAAACTCTGACGTAAATTCACAGCTATTTGTAGGAGGAGTTGGAGGACATCACTTAGTAAGTCTATTGTGTGTATTTATTAAAGATAATTCTCTTATTCCATGAGGTATTCTGGGCATTTGTAATTTTGAATGGATAGAGGTAGGTGTAGGTGGAGCCTAAGGTTTTGGAGGGGAGACAATGTCTTAGAGGAGCTACCTAGGAGAGGAGATAACATCTAATTATGTGGGGAACTGCTGAGAGCAATGAGATGAAACAAACCATGTTTAGCAAGCCATGTTATTCCTTTTGTTTCTAGTTTAAGTATTTCCATCTGTGTCCTGTCTTTTTTAAAATCAGTGAGGTTAAATACATGTTGTTCCAAAAGTCAGTTTGGATTGCGATTGCAAAGCCATAACCAGCCCTGCAGGCAGCCTGAAGATCCCTTGCCGGCTGTACCAGCAGAGGACAGTGCCGGTACATCTCCTGCTCATGAGTGTGCTTGTTTACTCACTCCCTGATAACATTCTGGAGTCATAAAGCTGCCGCAGAAACATTCCTGATGCACCTCACTGGGCTCTTTGTAGGTAAAGAAAATACAGAGAGGCATCTACTGAACCTTAGATGTTGTTATCTGGTATCTCATTCTTTCTCTGTCAGTTTGACATTGAGTAGGTGGCTTGAACCTCATCGTCTCAGTTTTGGGTTTGCTCTCTCTGGGAAGAAGCTTTTTTCTAATATTAGGAGGTTGTCCGTCTTACCCAGCTTCCCATCACCACTGAGAACATACAATGCCAGGAATTTAAACATGCGGAACCTGCTGTGATGGCGTTCTCGTCACTGAGATGTTTTACCATTAATATCTCCCAGTGTCAGGTACCAAGAGGTTGTGACTGTTCCCATTCAGTGGCTGCTTGACAAAATACATAGACTTGTGGAATCACTGGGCTTGTACTCCATGGTGCTTCTCTTTATATAAACAATTTGAACTTTCCAAACTGCCGTTGCACCTTTCAAATTTTTATTTTTAACAAAGCAGGCAAGAGATTGTCTCTAGAGTTGTTTTTTCCTTTTAAAGAGTAAGCATTTTAATGATGGTCACCATCTTCCTAACACAAGCCCTACTTTTCAAAAGCTGCCCAAATCCAGAAGAATTTTAACATGGGATGTTATTGCAATGTAAATGCTAGTGTGCCATCCATTAGAATTAATTAGAATTCATTAGAATTCTCTAATGCAACTAAAATTATACACGTAGTTTGTTGAATTAACTCATGGAACCTGTAAAATACAGCATTAGGACAAATTAATTGTTTTTAATTTTTAAATGAAGGTGTCATTGAAGGTAGAGTTTGATTTTATTTCAGTGAAGGAAGATATACGCTCTTTTCCATTGTGATTTGTTTTGTCTGCCCGCCTCTGAATCAGCTACTGGATGACCATGGATTGGGAAGGGAAGCTGGTTGTTCCCTCTAGTTTAATTCAGAGATTATCAGTAGACAAGTAATAAAGATTTACATTTTTATTAGAGTTTAGATTTAGGTTTCTTTATAAATCTTTCTGCCTTAGGCTTTTCCTCTGAAACTAAAATGAGATACAGTCAGTGCAGATCTTTAGAGGGGGCGGTAAGTTCTGCAGCGGTGCACTAGATCCAATCAGACAAGAGGTCCCTGAGGCAAGGGAAGTCCCAGGAAGAGCAGGACAGGGGATTCCCAGAACCTGGAGAAGTGCTGGCTGCCTCATTTCTGGAGGTGTTCAACACCAGCTTGGAGCAACCTGATCCTGTGGGAGGTGTCCCAGCCCATGGCTGGGGTGGAACTAGATGAGCTTTGAGGTCCCTTCTATCCCAAATCATCCCATGATAACAACCCAGTAAGCTGGGCTTTTGTCTCACCCCTTCTTCAATGAGCATGCAGATATTTAATGTTTTTTTTTGTCTTCAGTGATATTGCATCAGTCCTTCTTAATTAAGGATTGTGTGCTAAACATTAAGAAACAGAAATAACCTCATTTCTCAACAGTTTTTGAAATCTTTTTGCATACGTTAAAGGAAACTTGTATCAGCATTACCAATTGCTGAAAAATGTGTTTTCTGTGATAAGAGAATATTACAGAGTCAAGTCATCTGTGCACTGAAAGCCCTCTGAAACTGTCCTAATGTTCTGGCCCTTGGGGCAGAATCCTCAGCAAATTGATAACACTGAAATTTTTCAGGCAAATGAATTTGGTTGAAATGTTTCATAGGTTCATTGGGGACAATCAGCACACCTCTGCTTTCTCTCTGTATATTCTCTTTCTGATACCTCAGAAAATATTGAGCAGAAGGGGAATGGCCCTTGTAAATGAGAAGAGATTTCATTTACTTCTGCAGAAATAATTTCCTGGCATCTATTTAATGTCTCTTTTTGTTTCTGTTGCAGAACTGGAATATGGCAACTCATACGAAATAGAATATATGGAGAAAATAGGTTCCTCTGTGCCTGTAAGTTCTCTCTCCCATTTCCATTCATTTGCATTCCCTTGTCATAATATACGATCCTGATAATGCCATCAGCCTCACTACCCCGTAAATTAATTATAATGGGCATGCAGCAGATTTGCAAACCAGTTCCTTTAAATTGGCATAACTAGGGTAAATTGCATGTGCTTTGTTCTCCTCTGTCCTGTGGAGTTTGTTTCATTTTCTTATTTTAGTTTTCAACTAATATCATAGTAGTTCTTTCTGGAATTAAAAGCAGATCAGTGTTTGCAGCTGAGTACAGAGCTGTCTACAGCAGCTCTTGACTTAATTCTGAGGAACTGAGAGTAAAACCTTAAAGAAGATGGGAGGAATCATCAGCAAATGAATGAGAAATAGGGAGTGCAGTACTGTTGTTTTGCCCTACTTCTAATGCGTAGAACTGATGGCTTGACTAGATCCAATGGGCTTTATCCACATGGGAAGGGAGGAAAATCAAGCATGTAAGTCAGATGTTTACACTGGTGAGAAGCTTGACAGGACCAGCAAGCTGATGAACCCCAGAGTGGGAGAAGAAGAGCCATTACAAAGAGTGAACTGTTTAGGTTTCCTCCTTTAGCTGTTCCTTAAAGGGCTCGTTTCCATGTCATTTAGCATAGACTCTGCTACAGCCCTGTGTTGGTAGTTGTCTGTCAAGTCATTTGGGCACTTCAGGCTTCAGCGACCTGAATTAGCTTTAATGGAGAGTGGTTGAGTTGCCTAATGAGCCTTTCTTCTCCTGTCACCAGCAGGATGATAGCACCCCGAAGAAACAATCTTTGTACCTAATGTTTGATGCACAGCAGGAGAGCCCCGTCAAATCTCCTCCCGTCAGGCTGTCAGATTCCACCACGCCATGCTCGGGGTAGGTCACCACAAGCAGATTCAGCGGTAGGAAAGGATGGCAGGGACCTGGGTTGCCATCGTGGCATGTACACAGGCTGTTCCTCCTTGCGCTGCCTCTGAGTTGACGAGTTATTTGTTTAAAAATAGATTCCCATCTGTGTACACATATGATAGAGAATAGAGGGCAAAGGCAGAGAAGGTTTAGAATGGCAAGGAATAAGGACATGTGTTTCTCCTTCATATTCTTATTAAATAGAGCCATGGTGGCAAATGTTTCACTAGGCAATGCCTTTCTACTTATGGTTTTTTCCTCGTATCCTGAGGTCACTTTCATGTCAATCTAGAAATCTCCTGACTGCAACTTTCCCTTGGCATTTCCTAGATACATTTTCTGAACAAGGAGCCTCGTTCATAAGAACAGGATGTGGGGGTTGTGTTTACTTCTCAAAATGTTGCTTGTTAAGGACATCTGTTCTTGTTGTTAAGAGTTGTTTGTTGGGAGAGATGTAGGTCAGAGTGAGAGCAGGGGAGGGGAAAGGCAAGTGAAGGATATCTACGAGATGTGCATAACATTTGTGATGTTAAGTGTTTAGATGATTGGTTTAGGCTGTGTTTAGATGATAGGTGCATTGCTTTGGAAGGATATTGCAAACTGTTAGGAGGTAAAAGGATTAAAGTTGAGTTGAAACAATGTGTGTGTACGTAGACGCAGGCACATAAAAGTAATTGCTTAGTTTTTACCAGAAGCAAAACTGTAAGGACCTCCTGCTCCACCCTGAAAGCATGTATACAATCCCTTTCCAGGTCAAGTTTTGAAGACCCTGAGGCCCAGCAGTCCTCTGGAATGAAGATACAACATCCAGCTTCCCGAGTCCTAGCTGCTACCCAGGAGGCACACTTGCAGTCGCCTGACAAGTCAAAGCAGAAGGACCTGGAACCAATGACCCTCGGAACAACTCCAGAGGCTATTGAAATAGTAAGTGATTTGCAATAAGTGTTTGGAAATTTTCTCACAGAAATTTCTTATGGCCTATAAGAGGTAGCAAAGATGAACGTCAAAAGTAGAGTGAAAGTCAACCTGGAACTTAAAGGTCATAGCATCTAGTAGGACCCAAAGGAGAGAGGGAGGTTGATGACACTTATGGAATTTAGAATAGGTTTCTGAATTCTTACTGTAGCTTAACATGTTCTTGTGATAGCTTATTCTAAGTCGATACTTTGAAGTGCTGCTTTTCTCACATAGGCCTTTTTGCACTGTGCTTTAACCCAATATTTGAAGAAATATTTTTTATATGAAGTAGGGGCAGAGAGGCATGGTTTCTTCTGTTGTAACCTCTGTTGAAATTCCAGAATTTTGTTGGTAAAGAACAGGTGTGCATTCACATTTTCATATGAACTGTGAACTCTTGTTACCATCTGATAATGTAAAATTAACTTTTTTTTTTCATTACAACATTTTTTGTCATTCCTGCTTCCAGTTAAATCAGTGGCTCCTCTAGGTTGGATTTGAATGAGTGGGAAGCCCTTCCTTGATCCCAGCTTGCACTGCCTCCAGACTTTAGAGCATTGGTTCTCATATTCATGAAGGTCCCCTCAACACCTCCGCTTTTCCAGGCAAACTTGTTTCACAAAAGCCTGCAGCATGAGGCATGCTAAGCTGTATGACAATATATTTACTGAAGCATCAGAACAAGAAGCAGCTCACTCTAATACTGGCCCTAATTTGTGTTAATGATGCTGTTTATACTGTCTCACAAAACATTTTTAATGAGATCAGGGGATCTCGCTGTAGGGAGACTTGGGTACTCAAATCCCAGTGGTCTTGGCTTTGGCAGTCTAATTCTGTCCACCCTTGTGTTGTGTAGTTGCTCTTATCAGATTGTAATTGTGAGCATAACTCTCTGTATGCCCAGTAAGCAACAGAAAGCTTTGTAAAGACTGAAAGGAGGATCTTATTGAGATTCCCCTCAGTTTTGACCGTCTTCAAAGCTTTTGGTCTGACTTGGAGATACCTGAACTGAACTTAAGCTATTATATCAATAAAACCGGTGATAACTGTTAAACAACTCTTGCAGATGTATCAAGAGTGAGCTGTGGTCCATGGATTGAGAGCCAGTGCTTTAGAGATCCTTATATTCCTTACTTTTTAGTAGTCTAGGGGAGTTTACTCAATTAGGAAGAGTTCTTGATGTTTATCATAGAATCATAGAAGAGTTAGGGTTGTAAGGGTAAAGATCATCTAGCTCATCCCATGGGCAGGGACACCTCCCACTGGATTGGGTTATCCAAGGCCCCATCCAACCTGACCTTCAACACCTCCAGGGATGGGGCAGCCACAACCTCCCTTGGTAACCTGTTCCAATGTCTGACCACTCTCATGGAGAAGGAATTCTTCCTAATGTCTAGTCTAAATCTGTCCTTCTCTACTATCTGCTGCACCTATTGCAAATTTAAACATAATCTTCAGTAGGGCATGAAATTGCTAGGAATCAAAGAAGTACAGACATGCATGTCTTGCTTTTGGCCTAAAATAATTGGGCAAAAACCTCTGTTGCTCACTCTCTATCCTCCTTACCCTTCAGACATGTCCTGAAGACTCCTTTGTCTCTGCTGATGCTCTGCTCAATAGGATATCTAAGAAAACCACCCTGTGTGATCAGCCTGAGTACCTAGATCCTGACTTAGCCGAAAAGAACCCCCCTGTATTTGCTCAGAAACTTCAGGTTTGTAGCATCAATATGAATGTCACTTTTCTTTATGTCTGGGTACAGGTAGAGGCAAGCTGAACAGGTGGATGGAGGAGGGGAGGGGGAGAAGAAGTAAAATAGTGATTTGATTCTTTTTCTATTTGGCCTTTCAGGAGCTTAAGGAACAGAGCTATTTAAAGTCAGTTCATATAATACATAAGCTTAAATTTCATCAGCACTTTCAGCTGTCCTGTACCACTGTCCTGTAGATTTTGCAGAAGTCTTTATCAAGCAAAACTTTTAAGCTAGAGCACAGGACATTGTGTGTGAAGAGTTGTTTTAACACTTGTCCTTAGCAAGTCTGTGTGCATAGATTAATTTTCAGAGATTTGGGCCCCAATTCTGTTGCAATGAAGATTAGGCTTTGTGTTTTCTGGTAATCTATCTAATGCAGAATTTGGCACAGCTTCTTCTAGGAAAATCAGATTGCTCTGCAGACTGGTTTGGTGTTAGGATGTATCTCCTAGAATATTTATAGTGAAATTTTAAACCAGCAAAGGTGGAATTGAGAGCAGTAGCTGGCATAAATTCATGGACAATGAAAGTAAAAGGAGAGGAGTCTGTGGAAACCAGCTTTGACTTTAGAAAACATCCATTTTACACAAAGCATCATCCATACTTACCCCTAAAAAACTGTCTATACAGCTACCTCAAAACTGACCAAAACCTGGAGTCTAGTATCAATGTTCTAACCATGAAATGTACGTGGGATGTGCTTGTCATCCGGGAATTGACAGAACTATACATTAAAATATAACCTTCCATTTTTTAATGCGTTAAACATTTTGTTGATGTTCTTAATTCACTTTTTTCTCTGGATTGCTCATGACCATGCACTTGACAGGAGGAGTTAGAGTTTGCTGCCATGAGGATAGAAGCGCTGAAGCTAGCCAGGCAGATTACCCTGTCTTCTTTCTGCTCCGAGGTATCTGGTTTGTGCCTGCCGTGTGTGAGAGTGTGGGCAGACTAAGAACTTGAGTGCTGCTTGTTCTTTAACAAGGTAACTGAGGATCTCAGTGCAGTGCAGAGCTATGCACACCTTAGTGTGACACCGATGAGCATGCTGAAAGCAGCGCCTTGCACAAACGCTGTCACCTGCTCCACTCAGACTTCTGCTACGTCCTGATTAACAGAAGGCAAATCTGAAGGCAAAGAAGCCATCAAACCCAAGCAGCCTGAGGCTTTGAGGAGCCTGATCCAGTGCGAGTTGTCTATGACAGGGGAGTTAGGACTGGATAGGCTTTATGGTCCCTTCCAACCCAAACTATTCCATGATTCTGAGTAGACACGTATCTTCCACATAAGGCAGATTCTATAATCCAGGTGGACATTTGTCTACACCAAGATTTGTCCTCAAATGTTTGATGGCAAAACAATGCCAGACCTCTTATAAAGATACTATAGGTATGGACTCTAGGAGTATTTTGCCTTTTGTTGGTAGTTTCAGCTGGAAATCAGACACCTTGACCCTCAGAGTTCAGAGGTGAGAAATTCAATCAGCCCTGCCTTCAGGCATCTGAAAAAAGGGACTACAGCAGGTTAGGAAGAGCTGCAGAGCTGTGGAGTTAAAAAGGCCTCCCAACATAATTTGTCTTTATTCTTGAAGATCTAAACCTTTTTTTTTATTGTCACTTCTTTGTTGTGCTGGGTAGTTCTGCCTTAGGGTGATGCTTTGTACTTCTTTGGGGATGCATGTGGTCCTCACTGTGTTTGGAATGGGACAGCAAAGGTCACTTTAATGTGCTGAGTTTGATGATTCCCCAGCTGCAGTCAGTTCATGATGCCCTTCACGGTGCTTTTAACAAATAAATCAAGCCAGAAGTGTCAGCTGCTTTCTTGGAAGGTGGTGTCAGTTGGATGGGATGCTGACAGGATGGCAGGGTCCTGAGGCAGGGAGGCGCTTTTTTCCAAATGAGGAGAATGTGCTTCTGACCTGTGATGCTCCAATGCCCTTTCTCTTCTTATACTGCCCATTAATAAGGCAGTGGGAAGTATTTTGCCTGATCCTGTATCATCTTGAGGTCTTTCTATCATAACAACATTTGGGCTGATTATAGGGTAAAATTTCTCAGTGCTTTAAAGATCAGTAATAAAGTAGCTGGTTCATAAAAGTAAGAATTTTTTTCGTAGATTAACTGTACTTCTATGGAAAAATAATGGTTATATTTGATTTATTTTACTTACTTTAAATAGCCCACGAACCAGCTGTTTCCATGGTGCACATAGAGTTGTTGAAGTAAACTCATTCCTTGCAAATTTAAGAGTGTTTCAAAGTATGTGGCTACAATCTTTTATTAAATCAAGAAAAATGTGCTGGTTTCAGTAGAAATCAAGGTTAACCCTTCCTGTTTGAGTGCTCACTTGTGTGTGACTCTGTCCTCTGGTGCTGTTGCCCTCAGTGGCAGTTATCAGAAGTGGGATCCTCTCTACATACTCTTTGCCTCCTTATTCTCTCTCTGCCTCTGTCTCCTCCCAACAGTTTGCTGTGAGAGGTGGCAGTTGGGCTCTCCAGCACCAGGAAACCCTCAAGATGAAACATGTAGTTGTACCTAGATGCTCTTCACAGGTTATGCAAACCCTGCTGTTAGACACCTGCATTTCTGCTGATGGCCAGCAGTTCAAAAACTCAGTAATTGGGCTGGTATAGACTGAAAAGAGATTTGTGCGTCTTTGAATTCTTGTGTGTTACCAAGGGAAGATTCTGAGGTGCATGATGTGCATTTGATTATGTGGAGTTATATTTTAAAGATGCTTTTAAACATCATTGCAGCATTTTCCTTTGTCTCAAACGAGTTGTGAACTCGTCGTGAAATGGGGAATTGATTTCATGTGATTGTTTAGAAAATGCCATTAATCTGTTTAACAGAGATGGCAAAAGCAATAAGCAGGGGTCAAGGGAGAAAAATAAGCAAAACTCCACCCTCTGGCAGAGAATCGCTAGTGTTTTGGTGCTCACAAAGGCCGACACTGCTCCAGGCATAGGAATGCTTCTAGCTGTGTACTGTGGGTGTCATGTTAGGTCGGGAAGGACTTTTGTCCTTGCATAACTTTACTATCTCAGTGGGAGTTTGCTGATGTTAAATTAGCCTGTGATGACAGCCCGTGTGACCTCCAATGACTGATGACCTGGATTAGGTATAATAGGATCCACCAGGCAACTACAGTGACTTAAATTTGGGTGCTAGCTGGCAGAGTTCCCTTCTGGTTGGTTGGTCTGAGTGCTTTTCTTAATGTTGTATAATTACATTTAACATTTGCTAAACCATTACAGGATGGGTAATGAGAGTAGGGTGCTAAATACAGATACAAGCACTTGTTATGGCAATTTAGGTCACCTAAAATGCAGGAGATGCTTGTATTTAATCTTTTACCACTAGGGCTGAGAATAAGGGCATGCAGCTTGTTGTTCTCAGACAGAGGGAAGTGATTCGGCCACTCCCAAACTCCAACAACAGCAGGACCAGTCTTCTGGTTTTACATCACCAGAGGTTTCTGTCTTCGAGCATTGAGATGAATTAGCGCTTCTCTATTAAACAGGCTACGTTAGGGTGGCCTATGATGATGGTTTTATAGGCAAAACGTGAACAGAAAGCTGACAGGTTTGTCTCGGCCACACTGCAGATACTGAGGTGGTGGAGAGTTGAGTGATTTTTTTTTTTCCAAGGAAAAGAGAGAAACAGAAAGAAAGGCATTGGCACAAACAGGGTTGATGTTGTCAGCTTGAGGGGGCTCATGTGAGAGTGAGGAGGGATATGGCCTTCAAAGGGGGACGCTGTTCTTGTTAAACTTTACAAGCTGAGACTTTATGCTTGGTTTTCACTTGCTTTTCACTATATTTGCAAGCACAAGGAGGTCTTGCTCTGCCTCCGTTGACCTGTCTGCACACTCATCGACTTGTTAAAAGCACAGGTCATTCAATAATCACCCAGGCAGTATTGGGGATGCTTATAAAGGACAAGCTCATTTTCAGCAGGGTGAAATACAAATCCCTCTAAATGGTACAACAAAAACTAGTTTTCGTTTTCAATTTAGCATCGCCTTCTCTCCTCTCCCTCCTCCTCTCCCTTCTTTCTCACCCTCTTGCAGCACAGTAGCTGCAGCTGGGTAATCCATGGGCACGGATTCCCATTCGGGTCAGAGATCTGGTTCCTGCAGAAGATGCTGGGAAGAACAGCAAATGGGTGTTGGGCTCTCAAACATTTACACTGAGATTGCATTGACCTGCATTTAGTAGTGATTCCCCTGCAGACTCTAATCTTTCTGCTTGAGGTTCACTGACTTACAAATCCCTCTGCTTATTATTACCGCAATTAACTGCTTACCTTCTCCACAGTTTGGTGCTGAACTGCAAGCACTGACAATTATTTTGGGTAATGCTGTCATTCTATTGGTCAGGTTGTATTATGTGCTCAGGTGAGGAATGTGTGGGGGCAGCGGGTAACAGGTACTGGACTGCACGTCACTATGGAACTGTGTAAAACTGAAATAAAGCCACGAAGGCTTGGGCCAGTGGTTCCTGCCAAAGAGAGAACCCAGCAGCCTGGTTGTGACTTGTGTGAGGGGTTTCCGGAGTTAGGGCTCTACATGTCAGACCACTATCTCAAGCATTTCTGCTCAATGGCTGAATTCCGAGAGATTTTATTTTAGTTTTTTTGAAAATGTAAGTTGTTTTGCTTGTAATTATTACTGTTCTTTTGTACAACTTGGCAACGTTGAAGACAGCACTAGAGAAAACATATCAGTGATGCAGTGAGCGCTATATAAAAAAAATGTATAAGTATGCATTAAACACTTTTATGTGGGTTTTTTCCTAACAATTTTCCTCATCTTGGAATTTAGTTTGACCCATGTTTTTGTATGAGCTTGCAGAAATTTGTTTCTTTTGCACCAATTAACATTTTCCAGCCACCTCTTCAAGAGATCCAGGAAATGAAGCTGCAGGAGGCTTTCAATATACAATACACACAGTTCAATGGATTTGATCTTCAGAACAGCCTTTCTTAGCTCTTACGATCTAATAGCTCTAGGGAGAGGGATCTGCTGCAGGAGAACCAGTGTGGGAGGAAGCACTGTGGTAGAGCATCTCAGGAATGGCAGCACAGAAATCCAGACCAGAGTTCTCCTACATGTGTTTTGTTTGGCATTTTCCTAACTGTCTTTTATGATCTCCTTGATTTTAATGTGCTGTACTGGAATTGTGCACACCTAGAATGGTGTTTGTGAGCCACGGCATCTCAGCGTCACAGCCACTTCTCTGCTCTGCCTTGTTTCACGCACTGCTCTCCTCCCAAGTGAACCTGGGCCGGTGACATGAGCAAAACTGGCAGCTGCAAATAAAACTTCATTTAACTCACTAATCGCATGCTAAATACCCGTGAGGCAGCAGCGTCCCCTGGATATTCTACGATGCTATGATTCTATATGACATTCACAGCTGTTACAGAACACTGTTTATGACAGACACAGCATACTGGGAGGTCAGACCTGAGAAAGTGAGGTGTCCGCTTGCTCCTGACTTTTTGATCTGCTCTTGTGGAAGCAGAATTCCCCTTAACGAGCCCCCTGTCTCCAATCTGAATTTCCTTCACTGACACGTATTCCTTGTGGATGTTTTGGTGAAATTTCTACATCACAAAGTGCTGGCATGGCAAAGTGCTCTTTATTTTCTCTCTGTAAGAGTAATGTGGCTCTCTTGGTGCTTACTATGGATCTTAAATGCACATTTTATGATTGCTAAATTCAAAGTTTCTTATCAGTTACCACTGTTATGATTTAGTAGTGCCTTCAGCCCTAGCTCAGGACCCTGGTGCGTAGCACTGCACTCAGAAACCATGTGAGTTAAACACATATTTAATGGTTCTTTTCTTTGTATTTAAAAAAACAAACACACAGAGAGAACCTGCTATCCCAGCAGATGTTTCCATCTCTAAAAGTGCACTGTACTCCCGGATTGGCACCTCGGATGCAGAAGGCACCACAGCTCTCCTCTACCCTCAACAGGACTTGGACTCTGCCCTGCGGCTTGCCAGAGCAGAGGTAATTTTCTTCAGAATTTGGAAAAGGAAATGTGTGCACCTTGTGGTTTCTTGCTTTGCTGTTTTCTGCCAAATGATTCATATTATGAATACTTGTTCCATTCTGAAAACCATCCTCAGCCACGCTAAAAACCCACCAGTGGCTGCCAAAATAAAACATGCTGCACTCTAAGTTTTACTCGTTTTGACCCAAGTGAAAAGCAGACGTTATGGAAAATAAATCTTTATTGTTTTTAACCTCAGGTGTACTCTGGGCATCTTGACATTGCGATGTAATTATATAAAAAATTGCAAGATGACAAAAATAGGAATAAAATTATGCGTTTTATGAAGCTGTGTGTAATATTGGTCTGGCTAATAACCATTAAAAAATGGGTACAATCTAGTGTGAGTGTTCCAAACTTTATGATGGATTGAGTGAATGAAGGGAGCACAAAGAACATGGTCCTTTGTGTATAGAATTTCGTGGACAGCCAGCCCTAAATATGTATGCAGTGGTGGTGGAACCCACTTTGAGGATGGGACTGGGTTTCAAACCCGCACACAGAAGTGTTTCAGGTTTGGCACCAGGTCAGCGCGGATACAGGGTGGTGTCCTGTTCTATTGTTTGAGAAGTGTCTGTGTTGTGATCAGGAATGAAACATGAAACAAGAACATTGCATCCACTTTCTGAAGTCAGGGGTTTTTTTCTCATTTTGAGTATAGTTTCACATCTGAACTTTTCAAATTGCAGCCTGAAAAATCAAAAAAAAGAAAAAAATCATTGGGGATGCTTGCATTGTGCCCTTGAAAATAATGCCTCTGTTAATTTGGATTTTATAGTAAATCCGTTATTGTATAGTTATTTAATTTCCTCTTTAACGGGTCATTTGCTTTCTTTGCTTCAGATTGTGGCCAAGGAAAGAGAAGTGTCTGAGTGGAAAGAGAAATATGAAGAAAGCAGAAGGGAAGTGATGGAGATGAGGTGAGTTATTCACTTGTCTCTAACCACACTGACAGTCTTTTTTCAGGCTGGGGGCAGTACTCACAGTATCGTAGTTGTACAACTGTTCTGGTTAGCTGAGTTTGGGGTGTTATTTTTAACTGCAGGCTTTAGATGCATCCTAAACTGATCCTTTATCTTCACTTGTCATGATGGGCATCCTTCTTCAGGGTCATCATTGAAGACTTCTATGGTGCTAATCTCATTTACATCCTCAAAAAACTGAGATGAGATCTTAGTCTAAGTTAATGTAAAGGAAACATTGCCTTCACTTCATGCTGTGGATTCTCAGTGGATTGTATAGCACTGTGCCTGTTGCCTGAGTGACTGAGTCTGCGGAGCTGGCAGGGGCATGCATGTGCTAATTGAAAAGTCACTCTCCACAAATAGTTTTGCCTGCAGAACACTGCAGTGTGTGAAGGTTTGCAGGTAGGTGTGAGAAGGACAGGCTCCCTCCTTTTGTTGCAGAATGTTTCTTAGCAGTAGAAAACAAAATCCCAGTTGCCAGTAGAAAAACAGGAACCACTCTGATTTCAGAGTGCTGACCTTCAAGGAAGTTCTACTCCCTTTTCTTTGAACTGAGCTGATTTGGTCGTTGCTGCAAACAGAGCTTGATGTCAGTTAAGCAACAGTTATCTTGGATTCTGTTGTTCCGTTTGAGAGCTGACAGAGGGATCCTGAGCTCTGCACTTCAAGATAGTCGTAGCTGTTCTGTTCTGTTTCTTCTTGCAAACTTCTATTACATTCAATGTCTGTGTGCTGGGAGATGACTGGTTTGACTTGGGTAAGAATGCCCCACCTCAACTGCACATCACTCTGAATCTGAGAAAGTCATCAATAGCAAACCAGACTGTATTAAGAATATTTCATGGTGCTTTTAAAGCCTGTTATTTTTAACCTTCAAACATACAGAACTCTTCCTTAACTGATAAATGAAAGGGAACTGTCAGATTATTTTAGCATCTTTCTTTTAAATGAGACTGCATTTTCTTCGCAATCACTTCTGTTCCAGCACCAGCTTCTTGCCAGAATTAAATGTCTCAGTGATTTAAAGCTAAAGCCAATGAGCTGTGTTAAGTGATGACCTGCATATGCAATTCCTGTTTAAATCCAGGAAAAGCGTACTTGGGGAGCAAGGGTAGAAGGGAGCTGCGTTGCAGAGCTCTGCAAGCGCTGCCATGGATGCCAGAAGTCACACATGGCAGATTTGAGTAGCGGCAGCACAGGGCACTGAGCCAAAGAATCTTGAGAGTGGAGTCTGCAGAAGGCAAGGGCAGCCACTTTATTTCTTGCAGAAAACCATCTCCCAGTGCCCAGCTGAGTTCCTCTCGCCTCACTTGCACTCGGCTTTGGGAAGGAAACAAATCCTGGCGTAACCCACAGGTGCATAATGAGGCGAAGTGCAGAGGAGCTGCTGCAAGAAGTCCAACCTAGGGAGCAAAGCAAGGCATGAACAGCACTAGGGATTGTGTAAGGGTTGGCTCAGCACTCAGCACATGCTCAAGTGCCAAACACAGTCTGTTCTTTGGAAAACGCCTGGCTGCACGCGCCTGCCAGCAGCAAACAGGCACTGGCAGAAGCTGCTTATTCCTTAATGAAAGGAGAGCAGAGGGTGACCCAGAGCGACAGGCATTCTGTACGTCTGTGCCTTCATCTTCCTTGCAATTATTTACTTGTGTGTCTACAACTTCAAAAAATTTGGTTTGAAAGAACCATATTATCTAAAGTCGAATTTTCCACAGAGACATCCTCAGGACACAGGGGTGAAAAAACCCAATATGATGCACAAAGTGATAAAATATGCATGTGTGCATGAGAAAAAGATTTCTCTTGAAAGATTAAATGTTGAAACAGTCCCTGCATGGTAAATGAGGGATGCGGCAATTAGATATGACATTATATGCAAGGAGTGAAGGGATTTTCTGGAGCTGCAAGCACAAAAACATCACTTCCTCCAGGAGGAGAAGCAAGGCTCCATTATCCAAGTCCTGGGCTCCATTTGTGATTCCAAGTTGAGACAGCCAGTGCTGGAGTTACTGCTTTAGCTTTTCGGGGGCTCTACACATTTCTCCTTTCCTTACTGACTTTTGTCTTCAGATTTTCTCACTTTTTTTCTGTGACCTCACTGACTGTAGTAGACCTCAAAAGGGAGCAAGTGAAAATGAGCTCAGACTTCAAGAGAGACCTATTCAAACACCAATTCTGAATATCTACTTCAGATGAAGTGCAGGGTAATTCTGGTTTTCGTAGACGGTCCTACGTGGCTCATGGATCGAAGCACAGATCAAGCTAGTCTCATTTCATTAGCTTTATTTGGCTCTGGAAAGGGAGGGATCATCTTTCTAAATCACATTTAATCTGCTTATTTTGGCTAACCTCTTTTCGAGAAGGAAATTCAAAGCCTACTGCAAGTGTATGAAATAAGAGTCTTAAAAAGCAATATTTTACCACCTCTTATTCAAAAAAAGATTTGGGAAGCAAGACAGGATGGACTTTGTGCTGCATCATTGAATATTTGAGTCTTGTTCTCTTAAGTGAGAGTGGATCATTTTGTCACATTTAGAGAGAGGAAGATCAGACTTATTTTGGGTGAGGGCCAACTGTGCTCCAGTTGGGTTTGCTCGCTACCAGTTATAACTTTATTTAACACTGACATTAAAAGTAAGCGAACAAACATGGAGGGGAGAAAGTGATGGAAAAATCAAACACTTTGTAACTCTAAAATTGAACCAGTGTGGTTTCATTTATACTTAAATCATGATTGGTGCTGTACTTTGGGTGTGTTTCAAGCAACAGAAGTTGCTTCAGAGCATTCTCTTTTCCCTCCCCTCCCCTTTACTGATTTACATGGAGAGTTAAAGATTGGGTGCAATGTTTCCTCTGTCAGTTTTATGTCTCACTCGGGTAATAAGGAGCATGTAAAAGCTGAAGGGGTTCTGTATCTCTTTTAAAATGTCATAGTTCAGTTACTGAATAGCATCATTGTTTAAGTAAGCATTAGTAATTATGATGTTTGCCAAATGCTTTTCTTTTTCTTTCCCTCTTATAGGAAAATAGTTTCAGAATATGAGAAGACAATTGCTCAGATGATAGGTAGGTGTCTCTACTCTGAAAGATGCTACCCTTCACTCCTGAGTTTCTGAAGCCTAGTTTAAGGCTGTGGGTTTCACTATGTCTGCTGGTGCTGCTGGGAGTTGCGATTGCGTCTGAGGGCACCATGCGCGCTGCCAGGCTGTGATGAAAATCAAGGACTTCATGGCACAGAAAGCAGCCCCCAAGGCAGCCCAGGTGACACAGCAAGGTCAGGGCTTGTTCTTCTGCATCAAAGCAAACTGTCCCACAGGAAACATGTTCAAATGCTTTGCCCAGAGTCCACAAGTATCTCCAGGAGATCTCCAGGTATCTCAGTGACCTAAAAACCCTTTAGTCATCTGCTCCCAGCTGTTTAATAGGAGATACCAAACTTAGCTCTCTACAACAACAGGGATTATCTGGACTAAGTGCATTGGGCAGACCAAAACCTGGATTAACTCCAATCCCAGCTGAGAGATTACGAGCAGGCAATCCACTTCCCCCCATTATTTACTGTCACAAGGGTCTCATTTTGCCTTTCAGTAATTAAAAAACACCTTTGTTAACAGTATGACCTATAAATAAAAAAATGCTACAGGCAGTGCCATTTCAAAACCAGCAGTTGCAGGACTTGTTGGCACAGGTCTGGCCCCTGGGATGTGATTTTAAAGCATCGCATAAGATTTCCAAAGCTCTTTTTCTCAGTCTGGCTATAGAAAGTGCCGGTGGCTTGTGCTGTTTGCACAGCTTCAGCCTGATCTGTCTCAGCTGAGCAGGGTCATGGGTTCTTCATGGCCAAAAGTGCTGGGAAGAGCAGGAGAAGCAGTAGCGGCTGCTGAGAAAGCAGGACCAAGGTTCTCTGGGCAAGCTAGAGTATTGCAGCAGAGAGCTGTGAAACACAGTTAAAAGCCATTAGGAGAGACCTTGGAGGAGGTGCAGAAGGAGGGCTAGCCTAGCTGATGATGTCTGTGAGCAGGGCGTGTTAGGAACCCTGCCTGCTTACACGGTCTTTATTGCAAATACAAAGACAGACATTTCTTTTACTCCCTCTGAGAGAGAACTGTCACAGAGCAGTGTTCTGGGAACACAGCAGGCACACCTGCATTATTCTAACGGGTTTGTACCAAAGAAGGACTTCTACAGCTGTCAATAGTCATGTTCTTCTGCCCCTTTTAAACCTGGCACTCCCTTCATAGACGGTCCATATGGGGTGACCCCCAAAGATTTGGGTTCTTCTAAATTGTTTGGGGTGGGGAGTTGTGGTGAGGTTTTTTTTGTTTTATTGATTAATGCTCAAGTTGTTTTTACAACTTTATCCCTTTTACAAATGTATCCCTTTGTAGCCAATTTACATCTTTTCCCAAAGAGAACAGGAGGAAGGAGTTCGATCTCTGGTGCTTTTGCTGCCCTCCTGCATTTCTCAGCCATTGGGAAATGCCCCAGCCCCCTTTTAAGTGAAGGGGAAAATAGGCCTATAAGTAAATAATTAAACAAATGTTATGACAATTAAAATAAATAATAAATTATGAAGTAATTAATAATATATAATGCTAATATACCTGGCTTCACTATCCATGATGCCTCCGTTGCCTTTTCTATGTACAGCTGAGTGAGTTTGTCCGCCTTCTGATGTAACTTCTGTCATGTTCATCCTGCAAGTGTTAAAACAGGAATGTGTAAAGAACTGAATTGTTTTGCTTTTCACTAAACACACCCTGGTGTGAATTCAAACCCAGCCGTTCATGCGTACAAGCATGGGAGCTGTCCTTTCCCCAGGCATACACATAGAATTTGCAGCAGGAGTTTCTTTTTCATAACAAATTCAGATTATATTTTTGAGAAACAAGATTTTTTTTTCTTTAAAACAAACCATATTGTGAGATGGCAGAGCAAAAAAGAGGTACAGAACCAGGGTCCTGAGGCAAAGGCACAGCCCTGGCTTACATGATGAATTCTGCAATTGCCATCTCCTTTTGTTACAAAGCAGTTGAGGGTAATGAGAGCATGGGGGCATTGACCACTGAGGGAACAGAAAGATCTTCACTCTTCAATATGAAGTATCAGTCAGAATCTTTCCATGATCTACAGGAAGCTTTTAAGAGCTGTGACTGTAAATAATGTAATTTACTGTCCATTTGCAACGGACCTGAAACCACAACAGCGATGCAGAAAGCATGTGTTAATTAGAGCAGTATGCAAATCCTACGGCATGTTCATATGTTAAATGCAAGGCTTCCTCTCCCTGCATTTAATGTAGGTTTTTGATCTAATTGTCCTGCTTTGTTGTGTCATTTGTCATAAATTACTGTCCCTTTTGATAAAGGAATTTGCTCATCCCAATGCCACTGCGTGCTGTTTGCATCTACTTCACTGAACTGTTACCCCATTAATGCCTTGCTGCTAAAGCAAAACATGCCTTTGAACAGAAGAAATGCCTCTGCTGGTCCTGTTTGTGATTAACCCCTTTGAGCTATTTATACAGCCCTGTTAGGAAGTCATCATGAGTGAACCAATATCCCAGGCCACTTTCATGAATATTCAGTGTGGTTGATGGCTCCTGCTCAGCTTTTTGTAGGTTTTCATGTGTCTGTATAATGAATATCGAACATATTCCATCCTAACAATATGTAATTCTAAACGTTTGCCTATAACGGCACTGAAAATAGGCATTGCAAGCAGTAATTGCCTTTGATTTCATGGGCTGTGGCAGGTCAAGTTCTGCTGTCACATTCATATAGAACCCAACTTGTTTTATGCAATTGGTGCCATGCCAGGCTCTGTACAACCAGAGCTCGCAAGCTGTCAGTATAAAGATCCCCGTTGGTACCTCTTCCATATTTTTTACTGATGCTTTATCTTGTTTCCCTTTTTTTGCTTACTCTTGTCTAAGCCCCTAGAACATTGTTGCTTCTGTTGAGGAGGGAGGAGAAGAAAGAGCTTTCCAGGCTGCACATGCTTCTGCTTTGCCGGCAGGTGCCCAAGTTGTGCAGCTCATGGTACTGAGCCATAGGGAATGGAGCCTGTGTCCCCCGACGTTCACTACACCCACCCTACACACACCTGGTCACAGCCATCCACAGCTCCCTCCAGAATCCCTGCTGTGGGTTTGCCTTTTTAGTGATGGATTTCTAATGTTGGGTTTTTTTCTGTTTAACATGTATTTTATTCTTGTACGTTTAAATAGATGGTTAAATTCTCATTATGAAAAGCAAACAGATGTTGTGCTCTCTGCATTACAGGTTGTTGCATTACTTATGTTCTGCTTTCCTAACAATTCCTGATTTTCTATTTTGCTTCCATTTTTGTTGCTTCTTGCTATTTGCTTGCAAAAAAACAAAACAGGCAAGCCTGGTAAGTAAAGCTTTTCACCAACTTTTACACCAGCATTTTGCATTTTTAAGTTCTTTTTGCTTTTGTTCTCGGTTTGCTGCATTCCCATTAAGTGGTGGAGGTGATGCTGAGCTGAACCTGACAGTGAATCTGCCGTGGTGATGCTCTGGTTCTGTCCGTGTGGGTAGTGTTGGTCCTGAGCAGGCTGTCATTGTTGGTGGGCAACGTGTGTTGCAGACATGGAAGCCATTTAATTAGAATATTTTAATCACATAACTTCATAAATATCTTTAAAAGTGAGTCTCTGTAGCTGCTTGATTAAGATTTGACTGGCACTGATATCGGCATGGTGCAGCTGAGCAGCTTTTTCATTGAAGCCAAGTCCTAGTTTTAGAAAATACCACCTAGATCTTTCAGTCCCCCTCCAGCCGGATGCCACTCTCTGTTTTCTGTAGTATTTAGTCGCTTAAATGTACCTTGGCTGTTCTCTGAGATTGTCAGATCCTAAAGCTCAGGGGAAACTCTCCCTCTTTTCACTCTTATGTGTCGCTCCCTTCCCCAGTATAAGTTCTTGTTCTCCCCTTGGAGTCTAACGAGGTTTCAGCTCACTCCGTGGCCATAGCGGAAGGGAGAGGAGAAAGGGAGCATCGGGTATCCCTGGCCCCTGATTCCCCTGTGCAGGCTGGGCTGGGGCTGAGTGTTTGGGGAGTGGGTCCAGCAGAGGTTAGAGAATGACACCACTATGCTCTGGGAGGGATGGGAAGAGCTGGGCCACTGCAAAGGAGTGAGTCACAAATTAATAACTTGCTAGATTGCCCTAAAAACAAAGTAGAAGGGAATTGCTAAAATAGCACAGACAGCAGAAGTAGTCAAGTTGTGACATGAAATACATGCAAGTGCAGGACATGATTGTGTTAGCTGATCCCTTCCCTGCACAGAGCTGAGACAACAGGGGTTTTACCAAAGAGCAGGATCCTGCCAGCAAGTGTTTTGGCATTAAGCAAGGCAGAGCATAATCTCCAGCGTGATTAAACAAAGCTTGGGCTGAGAAATGAGGGGACAGCATCTCAGGTTTAGAGAAATAAACAGAGGATGACAAATTGTTTGCCCATTTTCCTTGATACATTCATTTAGACATTGCAGGTGATCAGAGCATCTTTACAAAGGCGAAATAGAAAAGAATGTTGAATTTTTCATGAAGAGTTAAATGTTACCACGCTGATGTGGCAGTACAAGGCTCTGTTTTCTCAACTCTGCCATTTCAAAGGTGTTTGTTCACCAGTAAAATAAATGTGTTGCAGCTTCCAGTACTGCAAACTCAGTACGTGTCCTGAGAGCTGCTCTGTTTTTTTCAGTCTTCTACATCTCGTAGAGTGAAAGGATCTCAGGTCAGGTTCTGCCCTGCATGATGCTCTCAGGGGTGGCAGAGGAGCACAGAACATGGCCAACACGAGCATAAACACAGAGTGGCATCATCACTGCTCTGGGCTGAGTTAGGCTGGCAAAAAGTGGATAAAAGGGTTGGATGTGCCAAAGGAAGAGATTAATCTCAGTTCAAGAGTTCACAGTATCAGTTTTGATATTTCAGAGCTGACCAGCATTGTGAAATATTTAATTCAGATGAGGACTTCTATTCAAAGAAAAAAGTAAACTCTTGTTTAGTTCTTTATATTTCAAAATGTAGAGGCTTGAGTGAGAAGTTGTAGATTCTGAGTTCTTACCTCATTTTAGTTTCCATCATGGACAAAGGAAAACAGTAGTACAAAACCTATGTGTTTTGCAGATTGGTTTTCATTTCAGTGTCATTCAAAGTAGCCCTTAAAACATGGACACAAAAATCATATTTTAGGGTGTGAAGTAAAAAGTGAAGTATTTAGGAAGACAATGCCAGACCTTCTCCTCCAGTGTTATATGGGTGTTCCAGTTTGTTACTAGGTCAATTCCCCATAACATTTCTCTTCCATATGGATGTGGATTCCTGCTCTGTTCTTCCCACCACTGCTGCCTCAAATTTAATTATACACAGGCGAAGCTTGGAAGCTGCTTTCTGCCAATTAGCATTTAGTCTGTCTAATGTTAGATTTCCTTTCTGGCACTTGCCTACAGTAATCCTGAGGACAAGAGTTTGCAAAATGGTGTGTTTCCAAGGGAAGAACTTGAGTTTAATTCCATTAAATGAAGTACCTTGTTTGTACAGGACTGGAAGAGATACCAGGAGATGACAAGCATATAGCAGCAATGGCAAATAATGTATTGCTTGTGCTAGTGATGTGCATTAACGTCCTTCCCTTCAGCTCAGGCAAACCAGGAAAAACCAATGCCTGCCTTTCATGGGGACAGCTGAGTTCAGAGTGAAATAAATCATGAGGTCAGAGAGATATTCACAGATCTCTCCAACATCAAAATATTTAAATATCAGTGTATTTAGCAGCCTTTCTCCAGAACAGGGTTGTGTCTTTGTATAAAAGTGACTACTCTGGGTCCTGCAACCTTAGTAATGTAGAGCAGTCTAATAGAAACTATAGAAGCTAGTGGGATCGGTGTTCTTATTGCTGTTACCCTTTTGAAAGTCACTTTTTTTCCTCCCCCTCTCTTCTTTCCACCAGAGGATGAACAGAGAGAGAAATCTGTCTCCCATCACACGGTTCAGCAGCTGATAGTGGAGAAGGAGCAAGCTTTAGCAGATCTGAACTCGGTGGAGAAATCACTGGCAGATCTTTTCAGGAGATATGAGAAAATGAAAGAAGTATTGGAGGGGTTTCGGAAGGTGAGTCCTGTTCAAGTTCTCTCCTTTAAAGAGCAGAGCTGAGCTCTTGCGTGTCCCAGTGCTGCTCAGCAGAGGGCATGACTCTGTTTCCAGTTGGATCCCATGTATTGTTAGTGTGCTGGGGGGAGGGAGGATGAGAGTGCTAATTTGTGCTTGCTTTTTGACTTAAAAAGAGATGAAGATCTTGTACCAGAGCAACTTGCTTGCATCTGTGTCACCACAATATAAGTAGATGTCACATAATTCTGGGACTTGAGCACATGTGTGGGTTGGCTCTGGACTGAGTGTTCTGTTAACACCGAGGGTGTGAATTCCTCTGCTCAGAGATTCTGTCTGAAGCTCGTGACGGGATGGGATCCTCAGACAAAGCATTGAGGCCAGGTATTGGATGCAAACAGAAGCGTTGTGAGGTTTTATGTATTGTGGAGTATTGCTTCAGATGGCTCCTGTGGGAGGTGCCAGGGTCAGACTGCAACCCTTAAAATATCCAGATGTGAGTTCCACCAATGGGTGCCTGTCAAACACTCAGTCTCCTGAATTAAATGTGATGTAATCTTTGCATTTAAGAATGAAGAAGTATTAAAGAAATGTGCACAGGAGTACTTATCACGAGTAAAGAAGGAAGAACAGAGATACCAAGCACTCAAAATTCACGCTGAGGAAAAACTGGACAGGTAATTGATTGTAGATGTATCTCTTCAGTTCATGCTGCTGGAAGGTTCCTGGGGCTGGACCCTGCATCCCAAACTTGCTCCTTCAGGTGGCAGAGCACAGCCTGCTCTGGTGAGGGGGGTGGTAGCCCATAATGGGAATTTCTGTCGTGTGCTCGTGTTCCTTCCATCTTATGACCATGACTAAAGAAACAAAGAATTATTTTCACATTGAAAAGGTCCTGCAAGAGGATCTAAGTGGTGTTTATGATGCTGGCACAGATGTCTAAGAGAATCAGGGAGAGAATGGCAGAGACATTAAGAAAAGCCTTTGCAGCCTCTACTGAGCAAGCAAGGGAGCATAAGAAGTCTGTCTTGGGCTGCTTTCAGAGATGTGCAGTCACTATCCCTCTCACCACCCATCTGTGAACATGCAGTCTGTCCTCCAGTGCCCACTGGCCTTCCCTGTAGGGAACCCAACATGACAAAAGCCTGTGTTTTTCTAGAGCCAATGCTGAAATTGCACAAGTGAGAAGCAAGGCTCAGCAGGAGCAAGCGGCATACCAGGCCAGCCTTCGCAAAGAGCAGCTGAAAGTGGATGCCTTGGAAAGAACACTGGAACAAAAGGTAAATGGCAGTTCAGCTCTTTTAATGCAGAACTCAACGGGATGACCAGTTGAGTGACACCTTCCCCCCATGGTGCCTGCATCCAGCACTCCTCGAGCTCAGACCATAATCAGGGTCTGCCCAAGAACTGATCTTGCTCCTCACGTCCAGCTGGCCCAGCACATCCCCAGCCCCAGGGACAGCAGTGTTGCCCAAACCCTTAGAGCAGAATCAGCTGTGTGCGACGGGCCATGTAGACTCATAGACCCCTCTGTCAGGCTTTGATCCCACCACAGCTGGTTCCAACTCGGACAAAGCTCAGTGTGCAGCTCTGTACCAAGCAGGGGCCTGGGGTTGCTTTGATTCTTGGGTTTAAGGTAATTCTTGGTTTGGTTCATTTTCATTTCTTGTTTCTGTTCTCAGTTTAAGCTGCAATTCCAATTCCAGCTGATGTGCACCCACTGTTAGCACAGACAAAAGGGTTGGATACAGATCTGCGCGGCTTAGGGCAAAGGGACTGCATGAAATCCCTACTTATATCCTCTATTCTGTGGCTCAGCAGAGACACTCACTTCCAGCTACAGCTTCTCCTTCCTTAAAGCCCCTGGAAATCAGGGTGGCAATAATACTATCCAAGGGCAGCCTAGGAACAAACATACACTGTGTGTTATTATTGTGTGTGAGGAACAAGTGCTGTAGAGTTGTCTGCTTTAGTGCTAGATTGTATTTCTTGAATTTGGTGGAGCTGTATGTGGAAATATGCAAGCAGAGCATTTGAAAGCACCATACCTAGCTGTGCTGTGCATGTTTATATCTGTAAGTTTAGATGTTCTGTGCTCAGCACTGGAGAAAATTTCATTGTCCCACGCTTCTCCCAAAGGCTGGATAATTTAGAATAAAATGCTCAGCTTAATGCAACAATATTTTTCATAATCCTTAATGTTGCCTTTTATTTTCCAGAATAAAGAGATAGAAGAGTTAACAAAGATTTGTGATGAACTGATTGCCAAAATGGGGAAAAGCTAACTTTTAACCAAATCTCTGGACTTGGCTACCGAGTGCAATATGACCGTTGGCACACTGATGTCCATACGTTTATGTGGACAGGTTATATTTTCACTTTTTCGTATGCACTACTGTATTTTCTTTCTAAATAAAGTTGATTTAATTGTATGCAGTACAAAGATGACTATCAGACTTTCTTGCTATTGTTTGCATTTTCATAGTATAATTCATAGCAAGTTGATCTCAAAGTTCCTGTATCAGGGAGATTGTCAAGTTCTCGAAGAAATTACAAATTGCTGATCCTAGCCTTCCCTTTGTACATGAGTTCCCATGTTGGATGTCTTTTGGATTTAATATAAACACATATTACTTGCATGGGGACTCTTGCCTTAAGGAGTGTAAACTTTATCTGCATTTGCTGATTTGTAAAATAAGATTTTAAAGGAAAAAAAAAAGGAAAATGCATGTCACTGAAATTCTCTATTGTAAATAAATTTTTTCGTTGAAAGTTGAAGATAAGTATGGGTCTGTTTTACGTAGTTCACTTGATTACTTCATCCACAGCGCTGGATGTGGTAGCTCTTGGAACCAAACCCCATGGGGGTCACTGCTTGGAGGACTTGTGGGTCACAGAATGTGCCACTCATGTGCACAGATCATGCATACATCTTGCTCTGTCTATAAATATCTATATACACACACTAGATTTGAGTCACTCAGGTCTCAAGCATTGGCTTAATCCTCCAAAATGTTTACTACTCTGACCCTGATCCAGCAAATCCCATCGAAATGCAAAGGGGCCATTTTTCCAAGTTGGAGGCTGTGACACGCGGTGATGGTTTTGAAGCCTGTCTGTCACTAAAAGGTGAATATATTTTCTTCTTCCTGCCACTGGAAGACTTTGCCTGCAGGGTTTGTGGAGGTGAAAAACGTGTGATTAGAAGCACGACCAGAATAAGCTCGATAAGTCGCATTCTCGCACACCTCTTTATCCTCTAAGTTATCCTCTGCAGAGGATTAGGTAGGGAAGATAAGCATTAAGACTTTCATAGCAAACAAACTGCTTTCCTTGGCTAATGGGACATCTGTATCTCCGCGATGTGGACAGTGTTCAGCCTGGTTCTTGTCAGCTCCCTTTTTGTACTCAAAAGTAAGTCAACACCCTTTTCTCTCCTTTTTTATTTCCTTCTTGTGGCCTACTTTGGGCATGGCTGAGCCTCTTGGCTGGTCTGGGCTTCTTTCCCGGGTTCAGATTATTTGGGGTATGTGGTTACTAGCACCACATTTCACCTGTTCTGTGTCATGGAAATGGAAGTATGTATGCTAATAAATTTGAATACACCTGTCCCTGTGGGCAGCAAGTGCACTTTCTGCTCTGTGAGTTTAAAGTACAATAGTTTAAATGTATTTCCAATTCATGCTTGCCTCTGAAAATACCAGGTAGTCTGAGTCAAGCAGCAGAAAGAGGATCGAGTTACTGCTGTAATATTTAAGCGAAAGCAAACCACCTAAGATGCACCCTTGAGCCCTCCAGCCGAATTGAGAAAAGGAAATACAGGTCATAGTAAGATCTCATGTGTTTTCAATGTACTTTTTCATGGTACTATGGACTGAAGATGATGATGGAGTGGGGAAAAAAAACAACTTGTTACACTGGACTCTGCTCTGAAAATGTTACCAGAAGGTGTGGATGCAATTACAGAACAACAAGTGTTCTTGGATTATGTTAAGTACAAGTTGTAACAACTAAATAATATATGGTTGGGGGTTTGTCTTTAAAATCAGTGTGTGGACAAGAGAAATGGATAGGATTTGCAGAATCCTTAGTTTTTTAAAACCTTTTTGCAATTTTTTTGCATGTGCAACTGATATTTTCAAGTAGTTTTTGTAAACTCTGCACACTCCTGCTGTAAGTGGTCTCTTTTCCCCCCCTGGCAGGCGAAGCGCTGCAGTGTTACACCTGCGTAGGTTCTAGCGATGAAGACTGCAACAGACAAGGGACTCAGCAGTGCCCGGGGCATTCAGATGCGTGTGCGGTCATCAGAGGACAAGGAAGTAAGTCTCGCAAACTCTTCAGACTCAATGAATTTTAATATGAGAAATAGATATTTAGTGTTGGAAGGAGAAAGAGTATACAGTGAGCTAAGGAGGAAAACAAAGGTAAATGTTTCCTCTCAAAATAGGAAATTTAGACTTGATATAAGAAAAATTTTCTACAGTGAGGGTGGGGAGATGCTGATTTCCCAGAGCAGTGGTGGCTGCCACATCCCTGGAGGTGTTCAAGACCAAGTTGGATGGGGCTTGGATCCCCTGATTCAGTGGGAAGTGTCCCAGCTTACTGCAAGGGGTGGAACTGGATGACCTTCATCCTCCCTTCCAACCCAACCCATTCTATGAAAAGAAATCCTAATAATAAATCTCAATCCCCAATTTTATTGGTTTGGCAGCAGTCTGAAGCTGAATCCCACTAAGTCCGGTGTGTCAGTATGCCATGATGAGCTGTATCCGTACTGCATGAAAGCTGTACAAAACCATTTCATGTATTGCCCACCTCTTACCTTAATCTGCGTTTGTAAGTTAGACGATGTACCCAGAAATTGGGAAAGAAAACAAACTAACAAGATGCTGCGCTCGAGCACATTCAGAGAGATTTAAGCTGGAGAGGTTGCATCTAAGATAAATTGTAATTATTTAAATGAAGTAGGAGCTTGTTAGTGTGCTGTAATCTGGTGTAATTGTATTCATTCGCTTGTAAGACACAGCCAGACCTGATGATTTTCTTGGTGTTTGGGTGGTCAGGCTGACAGTGAGGGTGTCGGTGACCATGGACGTGCTGATTTGGCCTCACTGTGGCTCTGTTGCAGGTGGCATCATGAAGTCCTGTTCGTTCAGGTCCTTCTGCGAGCGGGCTAGGAGGGATGGATCCAGAGCACCTGGAATGAGCGTTCAGTGCTGCTACTCCAACAACTGCAACGCAAAGAGCCTGGCTTCCAGAGTCACAACCTCCGTGAGCTACTTCTCCCTCCTCATCTTTGCGTTGCTGACATCTTTGCTTAGGCTGACATGAGAGGGGGAAATGGGTATCCCGAAGCAACAAGTCTGCCTTCTTGGAAAGGGATGATTGTATTTCCTAACCGCATTACTCCCATGTACCATGTTTCTTGCTAGGCAAAAAGCAGTAGGCAGATTTGACAGATGTTCAGATAAAAGTGTCCTGACCTAAATGTGAGAAACGCTGCCCTCTTCTTGTTTATTGCAAGGCAGGGGGAATTGTGTGAATGTGTAGCATTTTCCTGCAGTCTAGGTAGTACTTAGAAAGAGTAGGAGAAATCTTATCTGCAAGTAGCCTTCCAGTCAGGCCGCCTTCAAGTGTTGTTTGCTGTTGGCAGACATTCAAAAGCAAGCTAAAATTTTCAACCACAAAGTGACTGAAAATTCTAGTGAGCAAATTAGTCTTTCAGAGAACATTAGCAAACTGGACAAAGCCAGAAAATCTAAAATAAAGATGATTTAATATTAATGTAAACTGATAACAGGTGTCATTAAGAGAACAATGCGTGGAGGAGGTAGGTTATATTATGTGTATTTCCTGGAAAAAGTCCTTTTTTTTTCTGATCCTTTGAGAATCTTATCACAACATCAGAAGAAGAAAAAAAAAGAGCTTGGAAGTGGGTTTGAACTGGTGAACTCCCTCCAAAAATAATCTTGTTCTCTTTCTGCTGCTGTTTTTGAGAACAAGTGGTTAATCCCTGTCTTGTCAGCAATTATAACTTTTTTGTTTATCCAAATTCTTGTGATTTCAACTGTGTAGTTAATTTATCACTGTCCTAAATTTCATTCTTTAAGAGTAGGAGTGTGTGTCTTCCCCTTCTATGACATGATTGAATTGCTCCGTGGATGTTTATGTATCCCTCTCATTTTGCAAAGTGAATGAAGTTGCTTGGGGGTCGTTAGAGTTGTAACCCCATTCATTGCAGTCTCACCAGGTAGGTGATGAAGAATGGGCTGCATCACAGAAGGCTTTGTGTATCCCTAGCTGGTGGGCAGGTGTCCTTTGAAGTGGTTTTGTTGAAATGAGAAGTGATGTAAAGCCTGATGTGATAGCACTAAGCAGTTTTTTGGGTCCACTGCAGAGCATGGTGGTGCCTCCTTTGATTCAAAACCCAGACTGAGAGGCAACTGACTGATATTTGTAGGTTTGCATGTCCAGCTGTGAGGATCTGGTCTAATCTCTGGCACGCAGTGGGCGTATGGGTGGCTTCAAGCCCCGCTGATGGCATTGAAGTAGAGGTGGTCTTTCCAGTCCTAGTTTTAGTTACCCATTTGGAAAGAGGTTTGGTCGTCAAGTTTATGGAACTCACAAAATATGTGGCAAAGTAGTTTTTCTGCTAGATTTGTTTTGCAACTTTTTTCAAAAATCAGCTCCAGGCAGTGTCATAGAATTCTGCACATTCACAAAGCTTTTACTAAGGCTGCAGACCCTAGAGAGCTTCCTCCGGTGAAATACTAACTGCAAGCTCAAGTAGCATATAACCCCAACCTGCCTTGTAGCTGTTGCCTGTCACATACACCAAACCATCTCCTTGTTTCATTGTACTCTTCCTTCCGTCTGGACCCTTTGTCATCCCTTGTGGGTGGTGGCTTCAGACTGAGGCTGTTCTGCTGTTTGGTCCAACAGACTCTGAAACAAGGCGGTGCTGCTCAGTGCTTTGTCACTAGACACAACTGATGAAGCTGTTAGTGATAAAGTTTGCACCAATGTGGCGCATCTTGGTTGAGGATGGTAATTTAGGCTTAATTATCTGTGCAAGGACTTCTGAAGTGGGTTTAAGTATTGTTCATTTCATTCGCAGCTCAAATCAGTCCTTTTGATCTGTGCTGCTGCAGGAAATGTGTGTGGATTACCTTTATTTTCTGATTGCTCTTTATTTTCTGATTGTTCTGTAAAGATAAGTCTCTGCTGGATGTAATCTCTGTACTCAGGCGTTTCCTTAAAGAGAAAATAAAATACATGCAATAGCTGGTGATGTCTCTTCATAATCAAAACTGGGATTTCCAGTTGCATCTGGTGCTTTGGTTTCCAGCAGGAATTCTGGCTTTTTCTTGCAGGATGTATGTCTTAAATCTGTTGGGTGAAATAGTGACTGTTGATAGATGTTTCCATGATAAAATAAGAAGGTAAGGCTCCATCCTCTCGACAAACACCATCTGTTGCTTCTGACTGCTGCCAGGACTTGGATCTTCGGGTAGCCCACAGCCTCCCACCATCTCCGACTGATTCCGCCACCCAGCGCGTAACGGGGCTGCATTTTGCTTTTTATGGGTCTGACATTTTTCCTGCTAAATGGTGAACCTGAAGTGTGTGTGTATGTCCTTAGCTAGAAATCAGAAACCGTGTTTGTGGATTGATGCTAGCAAAGGGGTTTCACAATGGTTCTTGGCATAAACGTTAACAGGAAGACAAGCACAGAAAAAAATAGAGCAGAAGAGAAGGAATGTTTTTTAAGCCCTATTAAAAATACAGAAGATATTTTAAGGTTTCCACTGCCATGGCTGTGCAGAGCTATTCCTAATCACACATCAAATAGAAAAGAATTGTCTTTTGTTGTTTGGAAGTGGAATCATTCCTGGTGTTTTCTTTGTGTCTTCCTTAATGTTGACAGGCATCTGGGGTAAAAGGAGCAGAAACAGATACTGAAATGCCTTCTGCTGCAGCGAAACAAGATAGGATTTCTTTATTGCCTGCTTTGTTAGGTGGATCTATGTAGTGGATCTGTCAGGTATGTACTGGATGTGAGTCTGATTCTACCCTCTCACCTTCAAGGAACAATCTCCAAAGCAAGAGATCAATGATTTCTGATTTACAACTGGGATAACTCTCAATTATAGATACAATTTATAGGACTTAAAGCTCTAAAGAATGATTTCCATGATTTCCATGAGATGCTTAGGACGTAGCCTCTAGCTGGTGGCTGTGGCTGGTGGCTGCCTATGGGGAGTTTAATACTTTTGAAATCCAAAGCCCTAGCTGGAATTTGTGGAGCTCAAGCTTATCTCCCTGCATACATGCGTACTCCCTCATTGTCCAGAGCCAGCAGTTCATGGAGTTTTTAACTGGTAAATTTATGACGGGCTTAGATGAAGCGTGTTTACTCACAACAAAGTGGGGAAAAGTGATAATTGTAAAGCCAAATAACAGTGTGTATGGAGAGCAGAGCTGGAAATCCATTGTGCTGGCTTTGTTAGCAGCTGAATGACACTTGGGAAAAGCCAGTATGGGATTCAGTTCAGAAAGAACCACAGAAGCAGCATGTGGCTCCTGGCAGCACAGCTTTGTGGAAAGTGAGGCTTGTCAAAAACATCTCATTTGAGGTTGCGGATTTCTGCTGATAAAGGCAAATATGTGGATTTTGCAACACATTTCAGATAAAATTGCAGTCATGATGTACAGATTGAGGTCAAGAGTGAAAGACTGCAAGAACAAGTTCTCGGTTGGAGGATCATCCAAAAGGAATCTTGGACATCAACAGTCTCCCATCTTCATTCTGACAGTCTTGGGGCATGTTACCATAAGAAGCATGACCAGAAGGGGCTGACACAATACTGGGAAATCAGCCCCAAGAGAGTCCTGTTTGTTGCCACAGGGACGTGTTTGAGGGCAGACAGGTAATGTGCTTCTCTGGAATAAAACTAGAGCAGAGGAATGCAAGTGGAAGGCTGGGGCTGAGTGTTTGGAGCCTGCCAGCCCCTCTGCTCTGCTCGCAGTACCAGTAAGCTGTGAAGTACGCTGTTACCAAAATTCCTTACACCTTTTCCAGCAATTCAACTTAGCCCTACAGGCAATATTTCTTTCAAAACCTACCCTGTTAACTGCTAACTCAGAAGACTGGGAAGTATGAGATAATGGTTGAAAAGTGAAGGGGAATTTCTCAGTTGAAGTTGCTTCCCTTTTCTGAAGGCTTCCTGCCCTGCATCCTCACCAGAATGTTCTTCATGTCTTGCTTTAAACACAGAAGGGGTGGAGGTGTTTGAGCACTGTCAAAGACTGCGCCAAAACATTCAGGGCACCAATTCCACCTTCATTTGAGACATCTGTTATCTTAAGCCATGCCAGTCACCCTCTGTTTCTGGTTTTCTTTGCACAAAGGCCAGTGTTTGGAGAACTGTCCTGGAGCTCAGATGAGGTGGCTGGTGTCTCTTCAGCCAGGTCAGAGCCTGATTGTGCTCAAAGACAATTTTTTTGATGTGTGGTTTTGCTCTTATGCTCTCCCAACCTTCACAGAGCTTTTGCAATTTTGAGGATGTTCTCAGGAAAAAAAATTTCACAGAAAGGGTCACTGGGCACTGGAACAGGCTGCCCAGGGAGGTGTTTGAGTCACCATCCCTGGAGGTGTTTAAGGCACGGGTGGACGAGGTACTAAGGGGCATGGTTTAGCATTAGATGGGAATGGTTGGACTCGATGATCCACTGGGTCCTTTCCAACCTAGTGATTCTATGAATCATAGAATCCCACTGGATCAGAGGGCTCAAAGCCTGTTAGCATGACAGGTTTTGCTCTACTTTACTTTATGCTGAGCATATGAAGACACAATGGCTGAGATCAGCTCCGGAGAAAAGCTGCTGCCCCACCGACAGATGTGCCAGAAACCCTGAAGGTGTGTTTGAAGCAGGACCCATTTAAATCTCAGTCAGCTGTGGGCATCGAGACTTACTGGGGCTGTAGATCTGGGGTTAAGACAAACTTTTAAAGCAATCCACTGTCACAGAAGAGAAAGGACCTATGTGGTATCAAACAGCCTTGGCACTACTTCAGCTTCACCTCTGTGTTTCACTGCAGCACCTGGGCAGGTAAGAGCAGTTTGTAACAACCCATCTACATCTCTTCCCTCATTAGTTGTTCTATGGGTTAAGCTTTACTCTGGGGAGCTGGGCTCTTTTTTGGACATCCCTTTAGCCCTGTGCCGTTAGCAGCACTTACGAGCATTTGACAGCCTGATCCCTTCAGTTCCACATTCTCTCTGCCAGCTATGACTCATCAGGTGGGATAAAAATGTCTGGGTCTGTGAAATGTTCAGTTTCAATGAATATGGCTCTGGAAAGAGTAAATTAGTTGCCAAGATGAAGCAAATCCATGAGTGGGGCAGTTAACTGAACCAGGAAAAATGTTGATGGGAAGTCATGGGAGCTGGGCTGTGTGCACGGGGCATTGGCAGCAACGTGTTAGTATTGCTGCCATCGAGCATGGGAGGAGCTTGTGGAGAGGAGAGCTACCGGGCTGCTTGGCACAAGGGGATGCGTGTGCAGCAGGGGAAGATGAAGGGTTTGTGCCTGGACTGCTTTGGCAAGCTCTCCCCAGGGTTTAGAACAGGGAGGAGCTTCTACCAAAGCATCTTCCCAACAGAGCTCTCCTCCATTTTTTCTGGATTTAGTAGATCTTGCTGCTGAATCCCAACACAGCTGCAGGCCTTGAGATGGGTGTGTGCGTAAACCCAATCCACCTGTGTTTAGGATGCGCTGCTCTCAAAATGCAGGTGACTTGCAGTTGAACTGGTTTCATCGACTCCTGGCAATTGCAGCTGTGATAGCGTAGGAGCTCTGCAAGCCAGCAAGGTTTTCAGAGATGGTCTAGATGAGACTTGTTTAAAGATAGTGACAGTTATGGGGGAGGATGAAAACTTTGTTTTGACACCTCTTAGGTCACAGAATCATAGAATGGTTTGAGTTGGAAGGGATTTGGGCAGCCACCAGCCACAGCCACCAGCTCCAGGCTACATCCTAAACATCTTTAGGATCCAGAAATGCTGAACCCCTTTGGGGCTATGCTCCCAATGCCATATGTCTCACCTGGGCTTGTGTTGTTGCACACCAAGATGTGGCAGGACGAGCTACAGGGCTGTTCTTTGTTTTAATCCCTGGTGAACAGAGACATGACAAGCATTTCACACACAATGAAAGGTTAAAGAAGATACTGTGGTCTGGGACACCAAGATGTACTTAAATCTTCTGTCATTAAATAGCATGGCTGGTACTGAAGTAATCTTAGAATCTTGGAATGGTTTGAGTTGGAAGGGACCTTAAAGATTATCTAATTCCAGCCCCTGCCATGGGCAGGGACAGCTCCCACTGGATCAGGGACTCCAAGCCCCATCCAACCTGGCCCTGACCATCTCTAGAGATGGGGCAACCTGGGCCAGAGCCTCCCCACCCTCATTGTGAAGAACGTCAGAGAGCAGCAGTCTCTGACAATGTCCCCTCAGCCTGTTCACAAATCAGGATCCCTCATGGAAACTGGTAATAATACTCATGAATAATTTGGCATTGGAGTGATCTCACCTGACCTTTACTCTAACATGGCTTATCTCGAGCTTTTCATGCTCATCCAAACTTTGGCTTGAGACCACACTGTGAACCCAAGCTATTTGGGGCAAATCCTGGTGACCTTTCTCGCAGCTTGCTCTCCTCAGGAGGATGAAGCGAGGATTATTGGCCCATGGATGGGGTGTCCTGAGCCAACAAATAAAACTGTCCTCCCCGTCTTGGAGCTGGTTCCTAAGTCATGGTGTGCTTGAGGATCTTTTCGTGCCCAGTCTCGGAGAGCTGTTCTCCAGGAGACAGATGGCCTGCAGGCTGCTTCGGTCTGGAGAAATAGAATCAGCCCCAGCACTTAAAATAGGCTTAAAATAGGTCTCTATTTTTGACTTAAACAATCTTGCCTTCATTTTTCCCAGCAGCTACAGAAGTGTTCTTATTCCTGTAATTGTCATAACTGGGAAACTGGGGTCAGGGTGCCTCAAGCACCCGTCAGGCAGAGGCAACAGCACTGGAACCGGCGGCTGGAACTGGGACAGGCTTTAGTGCTGTTGCTGCCATTGGAAGCTTGCCCTGGTTGCAGCGAGGTGCCTGCAGACAGACACCAACCCTCAGGTGTTGCAGCCCTGTCTCAGCTCCAGATCCCCTCTCCGAACTGACCGTCTGGATGTCAGCGCTATCCTGCTTTCCTGTCGGTTGCTGCTGGGAATTTGGATGCATTTTAAATCAGATTAGACTCTTATAGTTCTGTGTGAAAGTTCTAAAGATGCTACAAGTGCCAAAACAGGGGCTCATTTATGGAGTTTTTGTTGAGCATCAAAGCGCTCATTCTTTATTCTTCCTGCAGTAAAATCACCTTCATCGCTTTGCTGCTTCGTTAAGAAGAGAAACTCCTCAGGGTGTCACCTAATCAATGTGCTTCCACCCAGTTAGCAGAAAACATGCCTTAGACCCCTTAGCTGTGGCACCCTGATGTCTCCATGTCTGGGATGTACAGGACGAGGTCCTCAGGTTTGGTTCCCGCCATGACATGCTGGACAGATAACACAAACACATCTTATGGGTTTGCTATATGTGTAAAAATAGACAAATTGTATAGAAACAAGAGAAATTTACCATCTAGAGAAATGCTACAAATATGTTTAACTTTGAATAAATCTCTTGCAGTGGTGATAGACTAACAGCAGAGAGAAGGGGAGGTTTGGTGGGAATCTTTACTGAGTAGCTGGAAGAAAGAAAATGGGAAAAGAAACAGACGCAAATGTCCTGTGGATCTGAAAACTCTTAATATCTCACTTCCCTCCTCTTTTTTAATTCTTTAAGGTTATATACTCAGAAACCCTATCCTAAGGAACTCTTTTGCCTGCATGCAGAACATTGCAGAAGATGCTGGTTCGAGTTTGAGACAGTAACTTCCGAGAGATGTTCCTTGGAAACTACACTTTATTTGCTCTAATCCAGGCAGCAGGGCTTCAGTGTAAGATTTTCTTTTTTCTTTATAAGTGTTCTTGAAGTGCCAAACTTCCTGTGGGGTTCTCACTGGATCCATCCATTTAAATTCAGAAGCAGTTGGGGCTTTTTTGCATTGCTTGGAGAGTTTCTCCTGAAAACTTGATCTCGGTCTCAGGTACTAAGGGCAGTGGTGGGAGTGGGTGGAGAGCCTGGGACACTGCTCACACACAGACCAAGTGATGTAAAGGCTGCCTGCTTCCAACCATTCTCTGCCAACCCATAAATGCCAGACCTCCATAGGCTTTTCTACACTGTTTTATTTGCTCTATGAGCACAGGTGGCCATACAAAGGGATCGCCATGTATTTGGTCTAACAAGGCTCATCGTGGTCTGGGATGGCCCATTCGAGCATGATTTTGGTGGAGATTTGGCTGTGGTGGGTTGTGATGAGTCTTATTCTGAAATAGTGGCTGCAAGTGATTCCAAAGACCCACTGCTGCCACTGCACCGCATTATCCACCTGCATTGTGCCCAGAGAAGGTGAGGATTCCCCATCCTGGGAGGTGTTCAAGGCCAGGCTGGATGGGGGTTGGAGCCCCTGATCCAGTGGGAGGTGTCTCTGCCCATGGCAGGAGTGGGACTGAATGGACTTTGAGGTCCCTTCCAGTCCAGGAAGGGTTCAAGTGGAATGGGAGGAGCCCTCCTTCTCACTCCAATAGAAATAGCAGAGACATTGAAGACCATCCAGATGTGTTGGCTGCACATTTGATTTGCTGGTCCTCAGCACTGGGCTGGGATAAAACCCAGGAGAAACAAGGCTACGAAGAAAGGGGTGGTACAGAAACTGCAGCCCTTACAGACCATGATCAGGGATTCAAGGCAGGAGAAAATGCAAACAACTTCCAGCTACACTGGCTCTGGTGAATCAAGGGAGTTCTCAAGAATAGCTATTTGCTTTGTAGCATTTTTTTTTCTGTAAAATATAGTTCAAATATCCCTGCTAGAACTAGAATTACATATCTCAGTGGAGCCAAAACCACTACAGCAAACTAAAGGTATCCACCTTGACTAACAGAGACTCACGGGAGTGTGCGAGGTGGTATCACTCAGCTTTTTTATTGCTTTTAAAAATAACAGGGTACACAAAGCGATGCGTTAACCCATGGAAACTCAAAGGGTGTCACTGATGGCAAAAGAAGAGCGCACAGGCACAAAAAAAATTCTACTGAGGGATGTTTATTGCAGCAATAACCGGTTTTCGCTTCCCCATCACTGCAGTGGGGCTGAGAGGTGGCAGGAGCCGTGCTAGCCCTTCATTTGCCACTCAGCATTCATGAAATATTTTTTGCTGGATGGGTTCACTAGCAATACCTCTGATTCTGCAGCCGAGCTGTTCTCTCAAGGTAGCTGAAGCATATAATTTTACATGGGTGATGCTATATAACACTACAGCTCTGTTACATCAGTAAACCTGGCCCAGGAATGAAAGCAGCCTACAAAACTCTATCCCAGGCAGGAAAAGTAATTCCAGCCTCATTGTGTGCTCCTCTCAGCATCTCATGCCTTGAATAGTAGGGATGTAACTTCTTGTATATGAAACCTGGGGATCTTCCTGACCAGTGAGAGAGGTTTTTGAATTAAAAAAAAAAAAA